>UZAF01021133.1:0-14528 GCA_900617895.1 Haemonchus placei | reverse complement strand
CTAATGATCACCAAGGCCTGTAAAGGTGAACCGATACCTTCCTCAAGGGACTCGGTTAACTGTTCCTGGACTAAATTAACTGTTTCGATACTGTTTGCAGGCACTGATAATGGGGGGTGTAGTTTGTGTTCCGGAAGAAACCTCTTTGTTTATTTTTGGTCACAAACTCTTGTGGCGAGGACAAATTGGGGTATATCAGTGATTGGTGGCCTATTTAAAGCTCTGCTGATAACCGAAACGTCACTTTTCTTAATTCACTTTTACTATGAGTAGACAATAGTTAGGTGGTAGCACTTTGATGATTAATCCGATGCAGTAAACTATAAAATCACGTGTTTGACGTTTACAGTGCCCAGTTCATGAGCGAGAAGGAAACACATCGATTGAAAGGGTACTTATTGATTCATTTTTAATTCGTTACCTGTCAGTTCTTTGCATGAAATTCCCATTTTTTACTTCACCTCAATGTTCCCCTTGGATTTTTCATCTGTAATTGACGCTGTTTTTATTATAATCGTCATTTTTGCGTTATTATTTCCTTTTTTCCTTCTTCATCTATCATATAACATCATTATCCTGTTCAGGTCGACGCTGTTGACGAAGTTGGTTGTTCGGCTCTACATCTTTGCGCTGAACACGGCTACTACAGAATGATCAAACTACTCCTTCAGGTCCGTCTAAAAAGATTTTCCGAAAATTTTTCAATACAACGTAATGAATCCTTTTCAGTACACTGAGGCTGTACAGCAGTACGAAACTCCTGTGATGGAGGCCAACGGAAAATATCCAAGTCGCGAACACGTTGATGAACCATTGCGACTTGCTATCAAGGTGGGCATCAGTTTACATATAAATGAGACACTGAAAAAGCGGTAGGTGTTGTCATACTTGATGGGTGGTGGCAGAGATCAGCCAAAGGGTGGCCAAGAAAGACCTTTATGGTGTCATTGAAGAGTTGACTATTCAAAATAGCGGTAATGCTGCTTAGCTTGTTACTTGCTGCTTCACTATTGAATTTTCTAGTGACTAGTCAGGTGCTATGGAGAAGGTGCTATAGTGCCAAGTGGTGCATCATCACACGTATCCGATATTAATGACACATAAGCACGCCAACCAAGCTTTAAGTCCTTTTGGGATCGATTAGTTGATACTAAACTGGACTGGGAGGGTAGAAGTGCTGTCGTGCAGATCGGCTAACCACTGCAAGGCATCGGATAGGCTACATGCGCATTCAATACCCTACTACGGGAATTCAGATGGGGTGGAGGCATACCCCATTGCAGACTTTCAAACTTCGGTAAACAAATGATGGATGTGATAACACCTTACTGATTGCGAGGGAAAGGAAAAATCATATCTGAGAATGTACTTATCGCCCTTTGCATTATAATTTCACTCGAATTGATCCCACAAGAATTCTTTTTCTCGAAATTACCTACGCCCCTGGTCGTTATCTATCTATACCCATACGACTCCGAAAGATGTGATAAAGAATCTAGACCAGTTATATCCGTTGCCTATTCTGCTGCGTTAACCCCCCGACCACCACCCCCTCCCATCCACTCCCCCACCCCTTCGAGCTTTCAAGTATTTAGATGAATTTGCTTGTCTGACGGTCTCTTTTTTTAGAGAGAAGTTGGAAGCAACGGGGTATAGAGGCATTGATTGAAGCACATTTTGATGGCTTTGGAGCAGCCTCCTGTCGACATTTCATTTCAAAATTTTCGTTTTTATGCTTTACACTCCCTTTCCTTGTGACGATGGATCCCTCATGGATCTGTCTCTTATCTCCTCTATGACCATTTGTCGTTTATTTGTAAAAAACTCCTTTCTTATGAATAATCTCCCACTTGTTCCAGAATGGTCACTACGATTGCGCTCGCCTTCTACTAGAAAACGGTGCCAGTCCGAATGCTATTTACTTTGATGGACCGGAAATCACTCATGTCAGCCCTCTCGACACCCATTTCATCGAACTTCTTGTCAGTCCCTGAGTCGCTTTCGTTTTTAGCTGTTACAACGGGGACTGTGCTCCTATTTCATCTAGCAACCATAATTTCGTCTATTGAGTCCTATACTGTTTAGCTCAAACACGGCGCTGACCCCAACGTCTTTGATCGAAAAGGCCTTACTCCGATCATGAAAGCATGCCGGCTGAAGGAGAACGGAATGGAAGCCATAAGGTTTGCAATTTCAAGGATGTACCAAGCCTTTCGAAAGTATGTAGACGGATTGGAACAGGTGGAGACGGTAGGTCCTTCCCGCTGGGGCCACCGAGTCTTACTTGGCTGATGGCAGAAGTGGTTGGAAAAGGCGAAAATGGTCGTGGAAATCACCTCCTCAAGCCCTTTGGATGTGATTTTTGTGCGGCTCTGAAAGGAAATGAGGCGAATTCTTGAGTGGTTGATCGCCGTTCAATACTTCATGATTAATTCACCCTCAATTTAAGTTATATTCCTCTCTTCTGGGTTGGCCGTCCAATTTTGAGCTCAAATTCTGAAAATATTCACTTTGTTAGCTACCGTATTGACAGTTTTAGAATTCTCCACAAGTACGGCGGTGATGTAAACGCTCAAGCTCATCCACGTCAGGATTTACGTACTCCATTGCACTATGCACTACTCAGTGGCAGTGCTACCCTCGTAAAATTCCTTATTGAGGTAAGTCTTATCAGAAGATCCTGGATCTATCAGTTTTTGCAGTTTGAGCCACGTTCCTCACTATTCTTTCGATCAATAGTTTTTTGTGTTTGTTAGCTCGGCGCCAACGTCACAATGCCAAAGAGTTACAACAAGCCGTCGATCATCGATATCGCTGTTCTTAAAGACGACCCACAACTTCTCAAAGTAAGAATTTTTGACCTTACTCGAGTAGAAATACTTATAGTTCTTGTTAATGTATGATGAAATAAGTAATGACGTGTTCCTTGCCTGGGTGTTCAAGTGGGAGAGTGTTTGCGTGTCGTGGATGACCCATCCTTCCCGAAAGTCACAATAGAGGCTTGTGGACAACAACAGTGAGTCACGCGGATTGATGTCATGTGATAACAGATGATAAGATGATGTGTGAGCCCCAAAACCCAACAGTGACAGCGGCTAGAGAGGTGACAAGTGAAAGAAGCAGTACCGAAAAAGGAGGGGGAGTTCAGATTAGGAACTCATGTATCCGAGTGATACTGAGTGATAATTGATGCTACGGTCATGTGTGATAGTCCTGTGAACAGTATCTGAGTGGCAACAGTATTGATGAGCCTGAAGAGGCGGCAGTAAGGAGTTGAAGGCGATAAGGAGTAGCGTAAGTGACCAGTTCAGCCTCTACCCTTCTTATGTACGCGGTGCAGTGATATGATGGCGATAGTGATAGTAGGAGGTACCTTCTAGTAGTTCGAATGAAGACTGAGAAGTAACATGGACAGTGATGAGCTTTGATACAAAAAACAGATCTATAAAAAGACTGGGAGATCGGGTGTTCTCGAGAGTTCTCTTCACTTGTCACCTATTCTTGGCGCGAGGACCTTGAGAGGAGCTCTTGATCTTTTCTCTTACGAAATCCGGTCGTTCTTGCTGGTCGAACTTACTTGAAATTCGAAAACTCATTTATCGAGCAAATCAAGCTCGTCATTAACTGAAGACCATTACTTCAGCTGTCTTTCCTTCCAGATCATCATTGACGCCGGTGCGGACGTTAATGCCATCCACACATACATTGGTTCGGCCCTTCATTTGGCAGCTTGTTCAGGTAAATATCATTTTATAAAGGAGTGTTTATGGAAAACCAACCCACAATTCTTTCCTCGTTGAATGCAATGCTGCAGTATCAGGTAACGTACCCAGTGGGTTCTGGGTCTTGGCATTGGGTCCAGGTAGATTTTCAGTGGTGTTTCATCCCTTGGCTCGGCACGCTGCCTCTTTCTGAAACCCATGAGCTGAAATACTGCGATACTTTCAGTTCTTGAACATCAATACGAAATTCTTCGTCTTCTCCTTGAAGCCGGAGCAGATCCCAACATACAACATCGCTTTGAAGACGGCTCCCAGCTCAAAAGTCCCTTCGTGGAGTATTTCCGTTCTAGGGACGAGGTAAGAATTTTCCTGGAATTGAAGCGTGATGTTATAGTTTTTCATTTTTTCAAAAACAAAGTTCATTTTTAGGTCGATCCGCGTGTTGTTCACTTGCTGCTGTCATATGGTGCAAAAGTAGTTATGCGCAGTCCTATCACAAATACCCGTGGTCAGCTGAGGAACGTACTGCGCCTTGCCGCCACTCGAGAGCAGCCACAGGTGTGACAAGTCGATTGCTCGGAATAGTGATAGTGCAACCCTGGGAATTCAGTGGAATCCCTTGATTTAGTTCCAGGTACTGAATTCAATGTTGGAACTTGGTGAAGATTTTGACGTTGGTGCCATCGATCGCCTGCCTCTGCCTCTTGCTCTGAAAGGGGACATCCTGGAACGAGCAAGGTAAGTGTGGATGCCACTGCGTAACTGAACGCTTTTCGTGAAATCACCTTCCTTTCAGTGAGAAAGTAAGTATGACTTTGTTGTAGGAATCCTGCTTCGCTGCAACAGCTCTGCCGTCTGAGCCTCCGCTCTATGGTATCGCCATTTCGACCAGACGTCGTCTCACGTTTGCCTATCCCCTCCCACATGAAGGAGTACGTGCTTGGCAGGTCCCATTAAAGAGTCACCTCAGCTTCGGGAATGCTCTTTGTGGCGTATTTCACTCCTTTGCTCTGTACAAAACGTGTTTCCTTTCTTTCATCACAAATTATGTCGTTCGAAAAGAGTTGCACATGGCTCTAATAGATTTTCAAGCGGCTCGGCCCTTTGCTTGCTGAACTCGCTGGCTTTCGGGCTTTCAACGAACGAGTATTTTTCATAATTCTTTGTGTCTATGTTCAATTTGTTACAAAGCATTTATTTGATGTATAAATAGTATAGGCATCCTCATATTCCTAGTCACCTTCGAATCTTTCACTGTTACACCGTGTCGATCGGGTAGATTCGAAACTCATACCTCACTTGCGTGTTGTTGAGCATTTTTTTGAGTTATTCATCCATTTGAATATATTTTATCTTGAGCTCACAATGATTTGTCATTTATTTGGTGATTCAGTTTCATAATTATTTGGTAATGAAATGTTATTATTTGCTGCTAATGNCTGTTACACCGTGTCGATCGGGTAGATTCGAAACTCATACCTCACTTGCGTGTTGTTGAGCATTTTTTTGAGTTATTCATCCATTTGTATATATTTTATCTTGAGCGGTGCTCCCAATGATTTGTCATTTATTTGGTGGTTCAGATTCATAATTATTTGGTAATAAAATGTTATTATTTGCTGCTAATGACTGTTCGGTTAACCTCGGGGGTAGAGAACGTTGTGTTGTAGGCATGGAAGGCGATGTTATTTGAGCTCTTGAAAAAAAAAACTATGGAGTGGAGATCGGGTATCGAACAGCCTGTTCTATTTTGGATCGTCGGAACATACGTCTACCCCCCTCCCCTTTCGTTTCCCCGCTTAGAACTACAATTCTCTTTTCCGGTTAGTTACCAACTCTGATTGGAGTCAGCCACTCAAATGGATTCCTTATCCATTTCACTTAGCCAGACGTAGTCTTTGCCTATTCTCACCGAAAACGAAAGCTATTTCGGGTCTCCAAAACCGCCACAAAGAGCGTTCCCGAAGCTGAGATGACTCTTCAATGGGGCCTGCCAAGCACGTACTTCTTCAGGTGGGAGGGAATCGGTGTATGATGGATCTCCTTAGTGTGGGAGGGTTTCGTCCTTTATTTCGTCTTCTGTGTATAGCCGTCGAGTTTGCTAGTGTAGATAACCTTTCTACGAGTAAATGATAAACTTGTTTTTGACTAACACCTAGGATGATTGACTATGTCGATGCTATCTGATTACTTGCGCATCATGTCCTTCAAGAAAACCTTCAGAACTTCATTGATACACCCAGAGTCAGCAAGTCGACAGGTGAGGTGCACTTTGCTATGTATATTCCTGTGCCCTGCAAGATTTTCGGGGCAAGCTATTTTCTGGTTACCAAATAAAGTTAACCCATAACACTGGAAACCTAACGAACTTCCGTTCACCGGAATATTCTCAACCTAAATAAAGTTAGAACTCATTATATTGGAAACCCAATCTATATATAGATGATTTATTGCTGTAACACTTTCATGAGGCTAGCCAATATTTTCTGTTGAATTATGTACTGCACTATTAACTGGCCATGGCATTCCCTTCTCTGTCCCACCAGATCCCTTCGGACTATGACTTTTGTTTGTCATGCTCTATTTTCGAATCCGACGACGACTTCTCTGACTTTCATTCCGTGGTCCTTTGATTGCCTTTGGGAGAATTTGTGAACTGCAGCTTCTTCCGCAGACTCTTTTCCTCCGTATGACACCTTGGAAGAATACCTTTCACCTAGCAACAACGCTCGACTATTCATTCTAAGCACTCTACAGCAGCGCTGAGAGGGCGGGAGGAATTATCGACGGCTTCAGAAATGTAGAATACCTGAGTGATCGGGTTTCATCACGAAAGAAGAACTCGTTACTTCGTCCCCCCCATGACGTCAGGCTTACCGGTTGATAATTCAGAATATTTTTTCATACGATCACACGATTAGTTCTCAGCTCAAATGATACTCCGGCACTTTCCATGAGTCGGATATCGAAAGTCTGGGACATCTGCTTAGAACCCAGACGTCCTCTTTAGACTGTCATCTCTAACGCTCTTTTCGAAATCACATAAATGTTGATGACAAACCAAGGAACAATAATATTACGTAGAAAGCTTGCTCTTGTAATTACCTTTACAACCCTGCTTGTCTCATAGCAAGGGGAATGCGCCTCCCCTGGCTCCTAGCTGCAGGTATCTCTAGCAATGAGCATTGCACTAGTACTGGATGGTTTCATGGATATGATAGTTCCTTAAACCATAAGTGGACAAACACAAATAATTTTTGTAGCCTCGGGATAGCCCAATCGTACCTTTTTGCCTTCTATTAACTGAAGCACTCTGCCACAGTACACGTAGGGGAATCTGGGATACTGTGGCTTCCTCCTGAATTGAATCCTGAGAGTAGTCAATTATATTGAATCAACGAATGGAAAATACCCTTTTTATTTGTTGACAAGAAAGGAACAAGTGAGTTCATAAGTACCCAACAAAAGCATAAACCAATTCAACAATGAAAGGAAGCGAGATCCCTATTCGATCGACTAATCCTCAATACATTGCATACAATACCCATATAAATTAATTAATTAATCGATGATTTGAAAGAACTTGAACGATGTACTTGCACATAGAAATATCACATGTGCATCAAAAAGGCGACGACTGGCAGAAGGCATACTAGGGCCACACCCAGATAGACGAATACGTTGTCATTCTGAAATCACACATCATCATATCGTCTGCATACACTTCGCATTTACTCCCACGAGCAGACGCTTTCAGAAGGATGGTTGAAGGTGTAGAATTGTAGCTACAGGGTCTGCTGAGTAGGTTTTTGAAAAAAAGATCAAAAAATTAACATTCTTTCAATTTTTGGAAGCACAGGAAGCCATGAAGAATGGTCAGTGCAGAGGTGACGATGAAAGCAACGCTTGCCCAACAGATAGATCTATTCCGCCTGAGCTAACCTACCCCTCTCATTGGGACCACATTGTTGGTTATCACTCTCTCACAGAATAAAAAACCGGAAGTCGGCCAAGCTGCGCTCACCTTTTATAACCCGTGAAGACACCGAATTAAAGAATTCGAGCTAAATTGTGTTTCCTATGGCTCAGTAATTCTCTACCTACCTTATCTGCAAACGGATCGGGTGTTCGTGGCCCGCTGGCAACACTTGGCCCAGAGCTTTCCTCATCATGCTGTTCTTTGTGAACATGAGGGGTATGTGGCTCCAGGTCTTCATAGTCGTCGTCATCCTCATCGAGTACTTGTTTTCGGGATCGTCGACGCTGGAACAAAAACGCTACTTCAAAGCGTTTTCCTGAGACTGTCAGAGAAAGCACCTACCGTAGAATCCCAATTCCGCTGCTGCACAGGAGGCGGTGGAGTGGGGAGAGTGGCCGAAGTGCCTGTTAGTACAGCGATTGCGTTGATTTTCGGATTATCCATCACCTAAACTTGAAATGAAAGAAATATCAAAATCAAGCGATGTAGGAGTATAAAGTCGAAGTCAATCTCATTATATACCGGTATTAATCGTATGTGCAGTTCACGGTCTATATCGCCAATTAAATCCCCAATCGTTATCTCTTTCTTCTTGATCGACACGTCGATGTATCTGTGAGGAGTTATCGATAGTTTCATTCAACAAGCCGTTTGCAAATATAAATGCGGCTTCTAAGTTTGTCTAGCTTCTGAAGTTCTGATCGCAAAATTAATGATAGGTCTTTAAGATAAATTTTGAGAGCTTGGACACACTCGCTAAATTCCGAGTTGCTCGTAGGGCATTCCACTGAGAGTTTGAGAATATACTTCTCTTTGGCTATTTAAAACGGGATACCTTCCTAGACCCCCTTGACACTTACGTAGCCCGGAAACACCTTTCTATTGTTCTAGTTGAACTTCACCACCCTGCTCTTGTCAAAACAATCACTAATAGTGAAGGCTTGGTCTTCCATGGGTCATATGAGGGAAACTTACCTTCCCGGCCTGTTCGACTCTAATGAAAGAAAAAGGTCAGCACCGGCTCAGGTAACTAACACGAGACGAACGCTCATCAGCAACTTCCACATCCGACTAAGTTCCTGATCTTCAAAGTGCGTGGCACATCTCTATTGGATTGGGATCACTGAACTTCCCATTTTCTATGACAACTACTACCCCATGTTTGCTTGAGCCTACTATTATACGCCCTCTACTCTTGTGCTGAGAATCGATTCTCAGACTAATGAGCCTTCTCCCTAAGTTCTCATTTTACCCCAACCTTGTGACTAAATGAAATCGATCTTACTCAAATTGAATAAACTTACAAGTCATATGCTACGCCCGTCGCTCCTGATTCGCGGAATATGTCTAGATCTCGTTTCACCGGCAAATCATTCACATGCACATGGAATACCTGTAAGGCGAAATTTGGAGCCCCGTTTAGTATAACTTCAGAAATTGTTGAGAAGTTAAAACCTTTAATTCTCAGATATGACTGTTAAAATATAAGAGTATGGCCACGCTGGGTGCTCCAAGGCATTCGACGAGCACGCACTATTCCTTACTCAGTAGGACCTCCTATCCCTATGTAGACATATTTCTTACTCTTCCTTTCTAGGTGACGAAATTGAAGCTGAACCGGATTTGGAAGAAGTTTGGACTAGTTTTTTTAACCGGGAAGATACTGGGCCCGTCCCCGTCTGATTTACCCGACTGCCAAGTGGGTTAGAGAATACAGAAAACCAAACCTTTTGTCCAACAGACTGAAAGTAGACTTCGGAAAACTTCAACACAATCACGTATTCGCCATCCTTTGCAATGTCGAATACGTACGTGAGATCTCCATTATGGTAACGCTCCGTCTAAAAAGTTTCAATAGATGTGTAGCACTACAGAAAAAGGACCCCACCACGAGTAGGCTCACCTCATAGAGCTTCCTATCCTCTATCGGTACATTTGGAAAAGTGTAGCGAGCACCGTAGTCGGATACTACACCAACAGGATTCCGATCTTCTTGGTAAGCGATGCCATAGGCGCCTACGTGGCGATAGCCACCTGAATGCTCGAAATTCTGTGTCGCAAAAAATGCTAATCATGATTGTTCCATTATGAACATATGACTATAGAGAAGTAGTACACTCTCTCACTCCTGTCGTGTCCTGCTTTTTGGCACGTAGGCGATCCCCTGACCGTGCATGTGATAATGTACCTTTTAGCACTACCCCACCCAAGCCCATTTGTACAACATGTTGCGTAATAGGTAGAATTCTGATTAACTTACCACAATTCACAGCATGAACGACCCTCTTCGAAAGGTCCGGAGGTTTGCCTTCAATCGATGGGAGCCCAATTACGAAAAGAAGGACAATGTGGAATGGCGTCATCAAGGCTGAAACGATAAATAATGAGATCTACATGCGAAAGGGTTAATTCAGATTTGAAATGAGACTCGACCGTGAAGAAAAAATTTGGCCCTAATGAGTTTGAGCAAAACCAAAGAGGATAAAGAATATAAATAGGAGATGAGGCAGAAACAACGATGCATCGGCAATTCGATATCGTCTCCAGAAGAGCTTGCAAGAGCTATATCGGCCATGATATTTCCAAATATAATGCCTGGGGAGTTACATGCGGATTTGGAGTGGTCGCCTTTAGCTGTCATTAGGTTCTTGGAATGCTTACCGAACGGAGACTTCTCTACTCAACTGTCCATGCGGAAGCTATAGAACGTAAAATGAGATGAGGAGGGGTCACTTGCCGATGCAACTGAAACCGAAGAGGAGCCTGGCACATTTTTCTGGGATTACTTTTGGTTTGGGTAATGGAACAGAATTGTCGTTAATCCAACTATCTTCAAATAGACGGATGCCTTCGATATCCGATCAATATCACATATGTTGGAATTTCGAAAGTCATAAACTAAGTATAAATCACGGGTATCAGAGAAACCGATAGCGAGCCGCGAACTTTTTTCGATAGAAGAACTGCAGCTTGGGTATCTGAGTAATCCTTCTGTCTTCCAGTCTTTCAGTTCTCCACTCATTTCAGCACTGAATACCAGTTTGATAGAAATCACCACTGCAACGGGACTTCCGTTTATGATAACTATATACCCCATCTGTCCATAGAGGTGCGTTGGAGACTGTGGGCGCACGAATGTTGTTTGCCGGACCCAGAGTTCATAATGTGGTGTTTTCCTCCCCCTTGGGAAATTCGAACAAATACGTCCTTGTAAAGTAATCTCCAGCTGATAAGTGAAAGTTGGATTGATCTAGTTGGTAACCACAAAAGAGAAGGCCATAATCGTGGTGGCTTTGGGGCTGAGTGTGTAACACTGCCAGTGAAAACCATACAGGTGCTAGGAAAATCCTCGAGAATTTCCGGGCAGGGCACAATATGGCACCTGCTCATGCCCATATTCATGAAATAATGCTCATGTATGAACAACAGGAACGAACGCTTCTGAAAAAAACTTTTTTTTGCTTTATTCCCCATTATTTAGGCATCGCTTGTAAGAAACGACACATGTGGCGTCGCAAGCTATAAAAAGCGTATGTAACCGCACAGTCTCACTTGCTCCATTGTCATTTAAGTTGAGGAAGAGGACGGTTGAAGTGGAATGGAGCTGATTATTAAGTTGTTGGTATGTCAACTCTGTCTAATGTCCATTGGTCTGAGATGCTAAGAGCTTAGCTTAGAAAGGTAGCTCAGAGTTGGTCTGTATTAAATGTGAGAGGTCACACGTCCGAAAAGTTTCAAACACTTTTAGTTTTCTGGAATGACAGACTTGTACAAGCATAAGACACAGTAAAAGTTCCGAAGGTGGGGAAAAAATCGTTGGTCATAAAACATCGAGCACTTGCAAGATAGAGATAGACAAATCAAAGAAAAAATAGCAGTGAAGTCGATAGCATTTGTAACTATTCAAACAACCAGGAGGTATTTGAATTAAATTGTTCAACTTGCTACTTGCTGTTTAAAAAGGAAATCTGACTTTCTAGAATTTCGAAAATTTTAAAAATCTTAAGCAGGAAATAATTTTTGAATTTCTGAAATTGTTCTGCAGAGGGAACTGAGAATGACATTGAAACCAGAAACGACACTAGTCGAAGGCATGCCCCTGAGACATTGACATGAACAGACATAGCATCAAAAAATTAGTAAAAGCGGTTAAAAACGCGTGTGTCAGCTTTGAACATTCTCACTTTTGTCAGCATGCTCTTGTCTTACAACATATACATCACTCAGTTCTCATAAACTGATTTCCCTATAAAGGTTAAAGCCCTGGAGCGTTAATCAACCTCGTCTGAGGGATGCGCTCACGCATTAGACTTCCACTCAGATGGTAGTGGCGTTTTGAATGCTTATGTTTCCTATACAATGACCTGCGGCGGCCAGCCGATGTACAAGTCAGTGCTTTTTTCCTCCTAGACGAATCTGGTACCAATTAATTGACCCCGGAGGGATGGAATGCTGTGTCTAAGCGGATATCGATCCGGAATATCCGCCCAGATCGATTTCCTTATATGAAGATTTTCAAAATACTGGCAGATCCTCTTCAGCTATCAATACTATGGCAAACAAGGAGGTTTTAAAAAACAGGAAGCTTAGGAAGCCCTTCTCCATACTTCCCGTTGGTGAGCTTGCGCCACGACTGTAAGCATTCGGAAAAAGGCATATGTGCAAATTAGGTTTCATGCTAACATGAAAGTGTAACCACAGTCCTATTAAGTTTCTTCCCCGGTAATACGCTGCAATCTAATTATGTCCCTCTTATCTGCCACGATTCCGTTACAAAAACAGATCGTTTCCAACAGCTGGCCAGAGCCAATTCCGCCTAATTATGTGCCTCGTCAGTCGATCGCCCACTTTGCCTTTTTTACCGACCATTGACGACTACGAAAGAGATAAATAGTGAAGTGTGAAAGATGGGAAAGAGACGAGGGAAAAAGCAATGATCACTACTGCACTGCAAGGAGGAAGGATGACTTGCAAAGGGAGAGAGCTGGACAAAGGAGAGAACGGACTTTGCAAAGAGAGTATCACAGAATTACGTACACATTAAATTGTAACCTGAATGAGCACATACACAAAAGATCAGTGGGAAGCTAGTTAGAAGAACGAAGAACGAAATTCGCTGGTCAGCCACTAACTGCTTCTATAGGGTAGATCCACAGAAAGATGATTCTTATCACTTGAACTCGGGAATGGACTTGGAACGGAACAAGAGTGAAATAGAGAGAGGGAGAGGGAGTGTGGAAGAAGTCGAATAGTGTTCAAAAGAAAGATACTAAAGGGGAAATGAATGGAATCAGGGAAGCATATGAAAAATTTAAGGAATGCCTAGCCATCGTGGCAAGGAAGGTAAATAGCAGGTTACCGAAGAAAATGCAAGCACCATGAAGAAATCAAACATCACGAAGAATAAAGCTTGGACGAGGCATGCACGAGAAAGAACGCTGAAGGGACGAGCTATCAGAGGTGCTCTTGTGAACAAGTACTGGGTGAAAAGTCATGCCTCTCGAGAATAGAACTAGACATACCCGAGTAAAGAAAGGGTTGAGCAGTCTTATGGAAGAGGCCATGACTTCGAAGCGAAAGATCTTTTCAAAAATAAACTACAGCAACCAATCAGCAATCGTTAGAATACAGTACTGTGAGCCTTTTTGAACAGTGCCCAAACAGGGGAGGGTTCTGTTGACATTTTACCTTCTTACCATCCACATTTGTACTGCTCAAAAATACAAAAGGTGTGGAACAGAGAGTATTCATCATTCTAGGAATATCACAAATAGCAGAGTTAATCTTTTGGGTACCACGATTAGCGTAGTGGTTCAAGAAAGAAGCAGCTTTTCACGGTGTCAACCATATAAATACCATGGAAAATACAAGAGGGACAAATGAGGAAGACGAGTCAGTTTTCGTTGGTCCTATATGGACGGCTAGAAGACACATACGTACAGGAATAGGAATGCAATGGAAAATGGGAGCCACTGAATAGGAATAGCTGCAGACGAACAGCTCGGTGTTGATGGAAAATCAAGAAAAGGACATCGAGTTTACAAGAGT
Organism: Haemonchus placei; assembly: GCA_900617895.1. Lineage (NCBI taxonomy): Eukaryota > Metazoa > Nematoda > Chromadorea > Rhabditida > Trichostrongylidae > Haemonchus > Haemonchus placei. Next base: position 779 of record UZAF01021133.1, on the reverse strand, counting down.
GTTTAACAATCACAATAATATAACGATGCTGGAGAGGGAGAATTTAGTCGGAAAAATGAATATCATGGTGTCCATGCAGGAGCTGCTGTCAAAAACTTTCATATACTCTTATACACAAGAATGGCGTAATAAGTGTAACAATTAACTCAATTATCAAGAAGGATACTCCATGGGAAAGTGGGAAACTTCGCAATAAAGAAGTAGTAGGAGATGAACGAGTAGAGTTCGCGTACGAAAAGTGAAGCCATTGATGTTATCCATTCTTCCTTCATCTCTATTAAGATTTTAGGTTTCCCAGGACAAATCAAACAGTAGAAATCGAACAGTCAAACATAGAAGTTTACGAGCACATGTTAGAAACGAAGTACGAGTATGATGAGGACCTACGAATCAGAAGCCAGGAACTGGACATAGCTCAACCTGAAGCAGTGTCCAGCGGTTTTGATGCCACATCTAACCATTGACGTTAGGCCATACATAGCTTGACTTGTAGCACTGCAAAAGCCTATCGAGGGGCACAGCTATGATTATGATTTATTGTTTGTTGTTCAGAAAAATTCAGTGCAGATTATCTGCAGTGCGAATCTTTGATAAGTACAAAATGAGCCCCATGTGAGAAATAGGGTGAATGTTCAGTGCAGAAGGGGATCAGCAAAGGCCAACGCTGCAAACTGTACTGCGGATGACAGCTCCATTGGTCGGTCAACATTGTAGTAATGTGATTTCCAAAGGTCGAACACATAAAACCGACAGAATCCATAACAGAACCAAAAAAAAAA
>UZAF01021132.1:0-14531 GCA_900617895.1 Haemonchus placei | reverse complement strand
GGATCCTTCAGTGAGAGAGAACCCTCAGTGAAGGAGATCCGTAGGATAGGGCATAATAGGGGTCCCAAAACCGGATTTACCGGCGTACACACCTAAGACGAGTTCATATGGACTTGTAGTAGGTGTGCAGGTTACTCCAGTCGTACCGGCACGCACACGTTTCAAGATGGCAGCCCACTGTGGAAAGCAGATTGCAATGAGACTCCCATTTAGACAACTCGTCCAGATATCCCTTTATACAACTTTTAAAGTCATATTCTCGTCTAACCCCCAATTTTACTAGTTTTTTGGAGCTTTGAATAAAGTAAAGGATAAAGTCTTGGGGCGTTGATCAATTCCTTTTGAGGGATGCGCCCCGCATTCGACTTCTATTTAAAATCGAAGTGGCCTATTGAATGCGTATGTGGCATATTCAATGACTTGCGGTGGCCAGCCGATGTACAAGTCAAGACTTTTTTCCTCCCAGACGAGTCGTACAAATTAACAACTCCGGAGGAATGGAAGGCTTGGTTGGCCTAGACAGTTATCAACCCAGGATTTCAACACTTGACCATGCGTGTGTGAAGTGTGTCACTTACCACTACACGACCTTTTTTGAGCTTTATATTTCTTTAAATACCCCGGTTTTCACGTTTTCTTCATCAGTTTTGCACTATTCTGGGCTGTGGTACCAGTGCCTGTACCGGTACCAGTACTTCTTCAAAATAGATACCCCAAAATTATCGTGAACTGTGCCTACAAACGTGAAGGCAATGCTGGGTGCACGGGACCTGCTATTCTATAAAGCAAAGATAGTTGTAGAATAATGAAGCCAAAGAAAAAACAGATGAAACAAATCACTCGAAACATTTCCACCCTACTTGCCTTTTTGTGCTGATGTGCTGTGCTGTAGCTTAATTTGAAGACTGGGAAAAGTATAATGAGGTCATGAGGTAAAGTTTGAAGCCTACGGCGGCTCAATGCCGTGGACAAGTCGCGCTATAACACCACCAGTCGGCTCGCCCGGTTGACGCTGGGCTCCCATTCTTCTCGTGTTAAAATGGCCTCCCCGTCTGCACCTTTTTCAAATTTGGAAACTTCGGTACATGAGAACAGGACTTATTCATTCCCGGCCAAACACGAACACCCAACGCGCGCCCCGTCCACCATGAACAAATCTCCTTAGGTTCTAAGTGTTTGAGTAACTCAATTTATTTCCGAATAATTCAACCTTGGTTCCGAAATTTCGCTTCAAGTCTGAGTTAACATTTTTTGCTCACGCCTCCGCCTGTATTTCTATCGAATATGAGCGCTCTAGGTCCAAGTTAAAATTTGTCGCACTGACTCCGCCTCATGAGGGTGGAGCCCAGCCTTGCGACCCACCATAAGTGTTTCTATCCTGCCACCTACATACCCATCAAATTTCAGCTGTCTAGGTCCACGTTAACAAGAGCTATGAATTTCCACTCAAACTCCGCCCCTTGGCCCACTGTGGGCGGAGTCCTGTTTCTTTTCGACAAATTGTAGGTTTCTTGCAATCTCCGCCCACATTGGCGCACGTTCCTCTCAGTTATAGGACTCGATTTGCCGAGAGTTTCCGAACTCAATGCATCATTTTCAGGTTTTCTAGGACTTCGTGGAACCGAATTATAATGTTTCGTAGACAACTCTGCCCACACTTGTGCATGTCCTGCCCCAGAGTTGTGGAATTTTGATCTAAATCCTGCCCGCTTTGGTGCCAACCCCGCCCACTTCGAGGATTTGGCCACATTTGTTCCCTTACCTCTAACCACTTTTTTACCGCACTCTAAAACCTTTCCGAACGAAGTTACACTTGTTTTTGGAATTAGCTTTCACCTCAACGCACACTCCGCCTATTGTGGGCGGGCCTCCGCTAACGTCATTTGTGCTGGAGACAAACTTGACAATGCTTCCCCTACATCAACTTTTTCCTGCACTCTTAGCTTTCTCCAAACAGAATTGTAAATGTTTTCATAAAGCACTGCACTTTTGGAGAACGCCCCGCCTATCGGGGGTGAGGCGTTCTCCAAAAAAACGTGCGCCCATTTCGACACACGCGACGCCCACTGTGGGCGGGACATGGCCCACTCATCCCACGCTTGACCCGGTCTCTCCAGCCAGATCTAAAGGAGCTAAGGAATTTCGTGACAGTCATACATAACGACAGACGACAGAGGAAGCGCTTTGTAGTAAGTGGGATGCTCACCATCTTTATGGGAGCGATAGGATTTTATAAAAGGCAAGTGAAAAAAGATCAACTATGCACGTTTACAGAAGGACGGAAACATTAGGATGGAAACATTCCAAAGTCACTTTTATTTTGAACTTTTGGCAAGTAAAAATGCTGATCTATGAAGTAAGTCTTTAATCTCGAATCAACTTCCCTCTCATAGTAGAGGGATTTGCACTACTTCATGGTGAAGCCATGGACTAGTGCACATCTCATTTGGTCCTTCTCACCTGAAGGGTCTGAAATGATAGCATCGAAACACGTATGTAATCTGCTGCGTGATGCGTCGCGTTCTGAGCGCGCAAAGAGCTCTGATGGGGTCACGCGTGAATCGCACACCTTCTTTTTGTCGTTGTCCTCTGTTGCAATACTCTGCGCTTTTCGTCTCTGCTCACCTCCTCTCCTCGCCACAACTCCGACTTACTTTCCTTCAGTTGTTTTCGCTTGTTTCCTCTACTGGCTACCACTTGTCAATATTCAGGTCCAGCTAGCTAGAGCAACAGGGCGGATCAAATGGTACCGCAAGCCTAGCTATTAACTGTTGTTGTCAATATGTTCGGAGCGGTCAGTAAGGTCTCCTCTGGTACTGATCTTAAGACAGGATCGCTGGGCATAGCTCGAAGGGTTGTGTATGGGATATCCTCACTGCCACAGAGATCACAACGCTGGAGGCATTTCCGAGCTGGTGGAATTCTTAAACGAGAACCTGTCAATAAGGTGACGCTTTGCTAACCATTCACTTCCTAAGAAATGAGCGGAGCAATTCAAGCAATTTTGACTCGGTGTGATCTACAGGAAAAAATCATGTTGGTCGAGATACTCCAAGGAACCTCTGTCGACAACCGGCTCGCAATTGCTTACATCTTGTGTGGCACTCCAATTTGTCTTGTGTGTCCCTCCAATTGACGGAGTGACTGCATGAGAGCAGGGGTCATCTTAGAAATTCGTAGCCATGCCTGTGGTGTTAAGCATATTGGTGAAACAGGGCGTTCATTCGTACATGAATATCGAATACTAGAGAGGCTGAGAAAGGCTCTCGCACTCAAACATCACCGGGAACTCATCGCGTTCTGTTTCACGATGGCAATGGATTCACGATCTCAGTAACCACCTTGGCACTAAAAACACTCTTGCGTGGAAAGCACTTGAGGCGTGCTTGATTGCAGCTAGGGATCTACAAATTAACAGGAAGGGAAAGTGTGTGTTCGTAACCCTCGACCTCGGGTCCTTTCAAGACTTTTGCAAATTTTGAAATCGAGGTCAGAAATAGGTAGACTTGCTCACACTGGATTTTGAGTGGTCGATCTAACGACCTAGACCAAGGTAAGCCTTTTGTATACGGGGTGCGGGTTCTACAAGTCTAGAGAATTCTCTTAGGTTTGTCTTGCCCTATAAGAGATTCAATCCCAAGTGGTTGTCGACTTTCAGGTAGAACGACGGCGAATTTGCTGAAACGTTAGCCTATAAGGCTTAAAAATCTTTGCAGCGAGCATACATATAGCCAAAGATTATGCCAAGATCAAGAGAAATCCGATCGTGGTATACTTTAACTTAGTTATCTGCTCGCTACCTGTTTCTCTTCAGCACTCTTTGTTTACCTTCCTCCTATAGTGCAAATTCCCTCTGCTCAAAATGTACCTAGCTTTCTAATTTCACGTCGACGGCTCTTTCAGCTATTCCTCGTGACCCCTCGAAAGGGAGGGGCATATCTTCGGCCTAAAGAAGTATTTACTTGATGGTGCGTTACAGTGTTGCATTCCTGGGGAAGGTCGTCTGTCTCTGAAATATAAGGATTGTGTTCATTCATTGACTTCCACCTACCAGCTTGTCTAGTCTAGGTCTCCCTCCTCTCTCATGCTCGCTTGATGTGGTGTTGTGCTACATTGCTTGTCCAGCTCTATCCAATGCTTATTTCTGAGAGCGATCTTTGTGCTTTTTTTGTTCTCCAGTTTCCTCTCTGTTCCTTTTGCTCTCTTCCGTTCCCTCGGACTTGCGTTGATTTCTATACACTACCTCTAGTCGGGCATGTAGTCGTAGACATCATGTAAAGCAAGCTTGCAACCTATCCTCACTAGATGTGAAGCGCTCGCCTTAGTCTGTCTGTGTTGCAGCATCCGATATTACAAGAATAAGCAGCTGCTGAGATCATTAAAAAGTTCGGGATGGAACGGGCGTAGCGAAAAATCACCAGAGTAGATGTGAGCTCAGCGAAGTTCCCCCACGATGGCACGACGTGCACCGGAAATATCGGTGTCATTGGCGAAACGTTTTTAATTGGTTTCATAGCAGCCTGCAGGAGTAAGGCGGGAGTCAACAAATAAATTGAAGGAGATCCTCCCGCGTTTGGCGAAGAGTTCCCACAGGTGCGATACTTTGTACATAAATTCATGACTCGATTTAATGAAAGCTGGAGATTTAATACGTGCTAGCATGCGTAAGCTGAGCGGTGAATTCTCCAAAACATGAAATGCTTTCAAAACAAAACTCATAGCGTTGTCTAAAAAAGTTTCAGAAGTCTAGAAAGTGCTTTTAAGGGTGTTGATGGAATAGTTTAAATTTCGATACTAAGCCGATCGTGCGTTAAGGTAGGTTGGTGGGTTGGGCGTGCATTGAAGCCGTCTGTGTTAAGGTCAAACGTCCGTTACTCCAGTCAGAGAAAGTTTCGGAATCTAGGAAGAGAGTCAAGGCGAGCAAGTCCAATCTTCACAGTGGAAGAAGCGTGCGCTGTGTTGGGTAAAACTAAGGTCAGAAAACTATCAATCTGTCACTGAACGCTCTAAGATCATAATTGTAATTACTGCCTATTTTAGTTTCAGAACATTCCGGACACTGGAGATACTGAGCAAGGATGAAGAATGGATCGATATATGAAAAACGGAGGAGACCTACTCGCGGTGGGCCTAGGTCCTTACAGTCAGCTGTATCTCTTGAAATATAGTAATTCAAATCGATCACAGCGCAGTCTTCAGTTCAGATTCTGGAGGGGTGGAGCTAATATCAAAAATTCTATATTCACACGAGATTCACGAAGCAGAATGGAAATAGCAGGATCAGAGAGTATTTGGGTTGTTGACCCACATCATCCATTGTAATTCATAGTCCCAGACTCCTTTCTGTCTACGGTAGACCTGGGAGTCACTTCGGACAGTCACATAATCTTGAATCACGGAAAATGCAGCTAACGTTGAGAGACGGTTGCCAACACCATCACCAGTTGGGATCGCTTTGCTCTCCTTGCGAGTTTGTGGAAGACTCCATCACTAGCAATATCAATGAAAAGTACGAACGTCGCTCGTCGAGCATCATGATGTGCTGTGATTAAGCAGTGTTCTGAGGCCAAAAATCCATTCGAAGTCTCTTGAGATGATTACGCGACTATGCCTCGAAGAGGATGATAACGGTCATCTTCNGTGGAAGACTCCATCACTAGCAATATCAATGAAAAGTACGAACGTCGCTCGTCGAGCATCATGATTGTGCTGTGATTAAGCAGTGTTCTGAGGCCATCAAAAATCCATTCGAAGTCTCTTGAGATGATTACGCGACTATGCCTCGAAGAGGATGATAACGGTCATCTTCGACTTCAATTCTGCTCTCTTCAACACGGCGTGCCCGCCTTCTTTTCGTTTCGGAAAGGAAAGATAGGTTGTCTCTTTGGTTCTCCTTTTTGGACTGCACTACTCTAGGCTCCGCCAGAACTAAATCATAATCTGAAGAGCCCATCTCTAGTTTTAATCAAAACCCTGCCTTGGCTCAGTATTGGGTTCTTTTCGGAATGCGCCGTACCCATGTCGTGAAAAACTAGCAAAACTGCTACTGTGTAAGAAGAGATACCTAGACAGTAGTTGTAACAATCGCGCTATCTCTCTGACTGAGTAATCTTTAATCTCCACACACAGCTCGTCCTGAACAGAATTGGCAGAACACTCGATGATGGAGACCTGTGTGACCGAGTGGGTTCGAATAAGTTGTTCACTGCGATCGACCATACCCATACCCATGCTTCTGCTATCGGGACAGAAGCGAAAATTCATGCTCCGCACGATCACGTTATTTCTTCTCAATATATGTATAAGGATGCTTGGTGAGTTGTGTAACAAGTTCACGTCCAGGATCCTGTCTTTCTGCAAGGGCATCTTGGTGAAAGTGGCGAGTGAGTGGTGAAATCCATGACATTGCGATGCCCCTCGTCCAAAATTTCAGTGCCGATTTCATGGGCCATCTGGGATGGGAAGGCGTGGGATTGAGGAAATGAAGGTTGACGGCCGCTGCTCACTCATCTCCGTCTTGCATACGGCATGGTTATCTTCCGATCTCCACTTGTGCTTTGTTGTGGTACCTGTTTCAATGCCGTCATTGGGCAATGCTTGTATGCAAGTGTTTGCTCTCGTAAAAGGTCTCGCTAGTTCCGTAGCTAGTTGATCTTCAAATGTCACTCCTCCTCACAACTAAAAAGCTTCATCAAACATTGCCCGAAACAGCTGCGCACCTTAGCTTGTACTCTTATTTTGTGAGCATGTGACTGGATTGTAATTGATGGCGAGCCAGCATAGCATAAAAATCCGCAACCAGATTAACGTGCTTGCTCACATCCTCCATCGCACCGTAGTTTCATTGTCGACTAGTTCTTCAGTTCTCATAACCTCACATAAAAGCCTACTCAATTTGAGTTGAAGCTCACCACATCTAGTACACTTCGCCGGACCTTTCAGAGAGCGTGAACAGGTTCGCCCTTGTAATCTGTTCATGTGTTCCTTTTCCTTTTTTTCTCTATGCTCCTAGCTTCTATGTCAGTGCCAGTTGGTGGTTCATACTTCACTGGTGCTGCGCTTTGAATATCGAGGAAGCAAAAGCCACTATGAGAACGGTGCACGCGCTGCAGTTAGGTCTTCTTCATTTCACTGCATCGGAATGTGCTGTGCAAATTTCACAACTTCCTAATTCAGAACAGCCCGGCAATAAGTTCTTGATAATATTATAATCTCGTTCTTCGAGTGGTATGAGATCGAAAAGATGACTGCGAAGTCGGATATCCCTTCTCATCTTCACTGTTCCCTCCATCCTCAAGTCGCATGTTTCCTCCTCTGATTTCCGAGTTGATGTCGTCCATCATTTGGACTTCTCGACTCGGACCCATTTAACCAAAATACTTTCATACCGTTGAGCAGTAGTTAGGTGAGCATAAGCTGACAATCAGGTCGTATGAAAACTGGGCAAGACTGAGCTCCCAATACACATAGCTGAGCTCCCAATACACGTAGCGCATTGAGTGAGTGCGCGGCGTTAGCCTACATCGGCAACTTGGAACTACATAAGCCACAGAACTTTTATTCACTGTTCTTCCCCAATTTTCCAAAACACTTCTGGTGAGTAATTGATTCTGATGATTTCGGCTTCATGATGCTGTTGACAACTGATGGCTTTTTCTGTCGAGGTGCAGTTTGACCAGCGTTCGATAGGCCTTCTGAGAGTGGAGGTTAATCATGTAATGGAAATTTCTCTGAAAGTCTGTAGGCGACCAGTAGTTATCCTCGGCTCACCTTGAGACCATTTTCTGCTTCTGTTCTTCGCCTATATCAATGACCCTTATCATGTACCACATCACCGCGGGGATAGTACACCACTACACGCGGTGGCCGATGCTAAGATACGTCTATTACCTATACCACCTATCACGCGCAACACGCGTAATAGGTCTTATAGGCAGCTTCTTTGCATCCCTTGGAAGAAGCAAAGGAACGACCGAGTTCAAACAAACTGATCCATTAGCACCAATTGCACCCCAGTCTTGCGCACTTCAAATATGCTTTCCCTTGGGAGTAGCCCTTGCTGATAGGACCATTTAATCTCGCAGGAAAATAAAGGCGTCACCAAATCCGGACCCTGGGATCCTTCTACATGGACTGCCTTTGCGTCTGCCTGTATGACTGCTACAGCGTCCGTTAGCTCCTGCTAAGTATCCAGCTGGTCAAATATGATGTTAAGAAACGAAGACGAAAGGAAGGGACCTAAAAAGTTCGAAAAAATGGCCAAAACCAGCTGCTCGATATCCGACCCAAGGCGGACGGCAGTGTGTTAGAGTTGGATTTTTGATTCTACAATCACCCACCTAGGAGACTCTCATAAAATCGTCAGTCGTGTGGCCGTTCTCCGTCAACAAAGGACCGGGTTCCAACTTCTATTATCAATGCGTATGCACCGGCCTCGGCAGAGTAAGTAAGAGAGTAGTGCTGCAAACATTCGGAGAAGAAGATTCAGGAGAGTTATGGAGAGTTATTCAGGAAAGTTACCACAAATATGTCGTTGGCGACTTCAATCCCGCCAAGAGCACGAACTGCAAAGGAAATTGGGGCTTGAAAATCATGGCTCTGACGACAGGAGCGCAATCGGATTACTTCTTTCGAATCTGCTTTTTCCATGGGAGTTCCATATTCAATAAGCAAGCTAAGCGACAGTGGATATGGGAACGGCCGAACGAATGGAACGGAACGGAAATAGATCATGTTCTCTCTGATAGTCGCTGGAGTCTACTCCATGTATACGTGTTGCCTTCCCTAGATACCGGATGGGCCATTGCTTTGTGCGCACAAAAATACGACTTAACAAGCGAGTATTCTAGCACGTCATGGTCAGCCCCGCAACTTTAGGGGGTCCTTACGAATTCGAGTTGTCCTTTGAGAGTTACAGCTGAAGTTGCTCTTGAGCGCGGAATGGTGCAGTTTTCTTCAACGTCTGAGTCGCTGAAGTGAAACTGTATGATTAAGATTTTTCATCGAAAGCACACGGTACGAGCTGAGCATTGTTTGAGCATTCGATGTGTGCGGTTTCCCCACATATTGAATATGTCCAAAACTTTGGTCCTTGCTACAGGAGTGAAAGCGTAATATTTTGTCGTTTGCTATATATGCACTTGACAAGAATTGTTGTTGTTGTTAGCAGCGATGTCTAGCCCCATTGCTGGTATCAGGACTGAGATTGCGGAGCCGATCGTTGTCTCTGCCACGATGGTAGAACCTTTTATACTGCACTGAGGTGTTCCGCAGATGGGTTGTCCGCGGCAAATCAGAGTTGACGAAATTCTCCGTCAATCCAACCCTTGATGTGAAGCTCATATTCAAAGATCACTTCCAAGGTTGAAAATAGTGCTGTAGTGTCAATTCCGGAGCTCTTGAGGGAAATGTTACCTGAGTACAGTTCTCCATGCCCATGCCCCTATGACTGTAATAGATGAGTTCAAGATGTTGAATATCATCAACGGTGAATAGTAAAGCAGAAAATTAATTTTTCAGTCAACGCTACACATGTATGTATCTGCAGAATGCTCGTGAACTCGTTGAGTTGCGATTGGAATTGGACTTGGTATCCACCCTTCGGCAAGTTAGAGGCAGCAGTGATCATCTTTGTTGTAGAGTTCCCTCGTTGTCATGTGCATTTCTGGAACGATTATTTTTGTATTACTACTATATATATTTCGCTGAATGTGTCTGTTGGCTTGCCGGTGTGTTTGTGTGTGTGTCGGTGTGTGTGTCTGACCGACAATTCAAAACTCCTGTCCCTGACCAAGAGCATTCAAATTTGGTAGGAGTACAAGGGACAGGATGGAAACACTTATGGTGGGTGGCAAGACCGGACTCGCTCACAGGGGCGAGGTGTGCGCGACAGAAATTTCGGGCAGGAATTGGTAGGGTTACACTTTTCGAATTATCAGTGGATCCTCAGTATTTCAATAAGTGGTGTAGGATATGGCGGGACCGTAGATACACGGTGACAGGAACTGATCGTAACTGACAGAGAAGTTATCTTTATCTTTTGCCTTGTATCTTAAGAACGCTTGAAACACGAGGTCTAGAATTTAAGCGAAAACCACCAATGGTAACTGTGCATCAGTAACATCAGTTATAAGCTTCTATTAAATGCCATCCCGCAAGTGGAGAAGATACTTTGAATCGATGCGATTTATGGCGTTGGGCCGAGCTCCAAGTTTGGGATAAGCATTTACAAAAGAGCAAATTCTATCGATATAGAAGAACAAGATAACTCAACTAGAGCGCAAAGGATGGCTCTTCTCCCGCAATCAAACCGCATTTGTGGTGCCCTATAGGAGAAAATATCCCCTCTTACAAAGCATCGAAGAATAATGTTCGATCCTATCGTTATAAGGAGCAATCGTTCCTACATGTGAAGTTGGAGGATAATGGATAAAGTGTTTGAGCTTGATTAATCCCGCGTGAGTCTTGCACCCCTCATTCGACTACCACTCACAATCGTAGTGGCGTAATGAATGTGTGTGTGTTTATACATAGTTGTACGAGTCAGTGCTTTATTTTACCGTCCATGACGAGTCTAGTACCAATTATCATCCTCGGAGGGATCGAAGGATTAGTCGGCATAAGAGGATATCGATCCGGGATTTGAACAAGTTACCATGCGTGCACGACGAGCGCCACTTGCCGGTACGCCATCTACGTCTGAAGCTACTTTAGAAAATGTACGATTCGATCCCGCTAACTCAAAAACCAACGAAGCTCTTCTCGATGAGGAAAGCGGACTTGTTCATGTTAGGTTAAAGTTCACTTTGTCAGCGCATTTCAACGTTTTCCCATGTTTTTTTTGCTCCATAACTTCCATGCAAATTTATTGAGAAGATCTGAATTGTACTGATCTCAGTTGGGGGTTTTGTAGACACAGGCCACATAAAGGAAGTCGTCGTTTGGCATCGTCTCAGTGTCGAAAAATCCATTACATCCGTAGGCTGTTCCTTCGGGAAGTTGACGAAGCTGAAACTATGCTATTTGTTGTGCTACTCATAAACAACATGGTCACATTGAGTGCCGTCTCGAGAAAGGAGCTCAGAGGTATAGAGGAAAGTTGAATCGTGCTGTTCTCACTTCATTGGGGCAGATAAATTCCATGTAGCTAGAATTTTTGGACATATACCCTCGGCTTTACAGCACATTATTTGACTTTGAATAATCAGTGCGAACTCAAGGAGCCAGCTTTTCCAATTCTGCTATATTCGGGAGTATGATTCACATCACCGATGAATTCAACTCACTTTATCTACATATTTTTTGAAAGGGTTCAACAGGGCCAAGCGCACTTTCTCCGCCAGCGGTCCCACGTACCTCTTCGTGAAGAGCCTAGGCTTTCGAAATGTTTTTTCAAGGCGAGGGAAAGTCCACAGACCAACAAAAACCAACTTATCGTTCCTGATCGCAAAAATACGCCGACATTCCATAACAATCGATATTGTGGCCTAACAGCTTCCACCATTGCCTTAGCTGCCAAGTCATCATCCCACTTCTGAATACCCTTCCAATAATATACNATTTCATAACGAACAACAACATCATAACACAAATCGGTCCATCACCGCAAGGACAACTACTATTAAACTCTTCCGGAAAACTAGAGTGCAGAATAGNCATAACAATCGATATTGTGGCCTAACAGCTTCCACCATTGCCTTAGCTGCCAAGTCATCATCCCACTTCTGAATACCCTTCCAATAATATACGGAATGAAGTTCCCTTTTCTTGCGTCGATCAGTGAATTATAGGATCGGACTTTACTGAGACTGTAAAATCGTTACAATGATTGTGGTGGTGGACGGAAGCAGAAACTAATACTCATGTTCAACCATTGCATTGGTCTCGCACCAAGTAACTACCATTAACTTACCCTCGCTGCTTCAGGCAAAAACTGTGGCTACTCTAGGGGAAAATTTACCCTATATAGCTAAACTTTTCGAAAAGACTAACCAGATGTGTGTTGTATTCCTTATTAATATCCTCGAACAAACTTTCCATACCTGAGCCTAAACGAGGAGGTTCAGAGCAGCTTATTCAGCAGAGGTATGCCGCAAAATGGTGCTACAAGACGGCTAAGTATGAATTTCGTGGTGAGCCGTCACTCACCATAAGCCTCATGAGTTGCTAGAGTGATGATTGGCACTGCAAAAGCGAGCAACATTTTGGTTGGAACGCCTATGTTGGAGCTTGTTTCCCGCGCCTATTTATATCCGATGATTTTGCAGGAGCTGTTGTTGTTTTATCATTGGGTGCATGTGCCGCTACCGGGGCTTTGTTCTAAATTCGATTCTCCAACTGAAGAGCTATGAACTACGTATGTGAGGAAAAATTCTGTAACATCCAATACTGGATAATGAGCACTGCAGCATCTCTGACTCTTCTTGTAGCATTGACGCTAATTCTTCATGCCTCCACCCCATTGTTCAGCCTACTTTGCTAGGCGGAGGAAAACTGATTTGTGCACTCCATGCTATCGTACGGGCAGTTTGGTTTTTCTCAAGTACAGGAAAACCACAAGGAAAATTTTATGCTACTAAACTGAAAAGCCATCATAGCATTCGGTGAAAGGTAGAGGAAGCTGAAATATGAAATAATAGCCGGAACCGTTCACCTTATCTCCACCACTCAATGCTGCTCCAATGTCGTAGAACTCTGAGGTGAGATGCCAATGTACGATAGAAAACAGTGAAGAAAAATAGATATCCGACCGTGTCACACAACTACTGCAAATAGCAGCCATTAGCCGACAGGACAAGAACCTTGGCTCCTGCTCAGAAGCACGGAAAATCAAGTCATGGAAACAATAGCCAGTCGGCTAGGGCAGTTCTTATATCAGCGGACAGGAGACAGAAGACTCCACGAGAGATCACGAGTTTTTCTTGAAACCCTCCCACGAATGCTATAATACGGGAAGCTGCAAAGGTACTACTTCATCGCTCGAACCAAAGATGAAACCAGATGACTTCAGCACCGTTTCTTAATCAAATCCACGAAACATTTACTGTGTACCAAGCTGTGATGCTTGTGGTGCAGTTGGTGCTTCCACTGCCCCACAACAAGACATGCCTCTTCTACAGATACCAATCAGATCGCCCAGCTGAGGCCGGGCTCTCCTCCTTCTTTTGTTAGGACTCCGTTATAGAAAACAATGCTATTGATTTTTAGCGAAACACACACATCCACACACTTCGTGCGCGCCCTGCACGCCATGAGTGAAGCCCTGATCAAATTCTCTGGGTTCCAGTAGCACGGGTCATTCTCTCTTATCCCAACTTGACTGTGTGCTTTCACTCAAACTGCGTTCATGCTATGCATAGTCCGCCCCTTACATCCGCCCTACGCCTCTGCGAGCTAGACCCGATACATTCACTTTCTACTATCTACCATAGGTGTCTTAAATGTGCCGCCTACACTCGTTCCCAGTTTTACTGCTCAGATCTAGATCTGAAATTATGGCGTAAACCCGCCTCCTGTGGGTGGAGTCAAGTCCTGCCACCTACCATCAGTGTTTCCAAGCTGCCACCTTTATTCCAGCAAGCTTGAGCCTCCAGGTCTCAGGAAACAGAAGTTGTGAATTTTCCGCTCAAATATCTTTTCGCGCAAACATCTTCCCCGTGGACAGTGTTCGAATAACCCACCGTAAGTGTTCCCATCCAGCCGCCTGCACTCTTACCAAAATTGGAGGCGTCAGGTCCACGGGAACAGTGATTATAAATTTCCGGTCAGGCGCACACCCTTACACACTCACACACACACACACAAACACGCAGATACTAGGGCAAGGGTGACTACGTCACCTTAAATATACAGAATCTTCTCATGCCTGACCGAGCATTCAGGCAGAAGGAATCATGACCGTAAGATCTGAGGGGTTTGCTCCCTTTCCACAATCCAGTCTTGAGCCTTGAGTGCCCTTCACAGGGATCAAGCTCCAATTAACTCTGTCAATTACACAAGCTTTCCAATTCTTTTAGTCATTTCATAACGAACAACAACATCATAACACAAATCGGTTCATCACCGCAAGGACAACTATTAAACTCTTCCGGAAAACTAGAGTGCAGAATAGAAGACACGCAAAATCATTAGGAAGTTCTCTCTTCTCCAGGATTACTTGTCCTTGCAACCCCACGAAATATAATACATTGCCATGTGTTCATGCTCGAATGGAACCGCATCTCAATTGAACCAATTTTTGAAGGAAGAATAGACATAAACAACTTTCTTCAATTACAGCCAGCGTGGCAAAAACCATTGAAGGTTCTACCATCGTGGCAGAGACAACGATCGGCTCCGCAATCTCAGTCCTAATACCAGCAATGAGGCTAGAAATTGCCTCTAACAACAACAACAATTCTTGTCAAGTGCATATATAGCAAACGACTGGATGTGACGGTTTCACTCCTGCATCGAGGACCAAAGACACTGACATCTTCAATAAGTCACTTAGTATATACATATACATATATACATATATATATATATATATA
>UZAF01021131.1:0-14535 GCA_900617895.1 Haemonchus placei | reverse complement strand
AAAAATATAATACTACAATCGCACTTCGACATGGAAGCTTCAAGATCACCGCCTAACGTAAAGAAACATTCTCAAAGAAATGAATATGATGAAACCCAGGTCATGAATGTACATATGTGGCAGATGTGGCAACAAAATTACAAAAGTCGACCTTTGAGAGCTGGAGGTGTAGTCACGTTACAGGCGAGTCAGTCAACTCAAAAAAAGCATTAGATGAAGATCTCAAACCGAGGGGTTTGGACATCAAAACAGCTAATCTTAAGAAGCATCGGGTCACAAGCAATGCCTCGGACAGAGGGAATAAAAGTGACAATCATAAACTGATAAATCATTTCCAATCCGTCAATCACAAAGTGAAAAGGATTCCACAAAGAATGCTTTACGGTCCATGATTATTTTCGACATTAGTCGCCATATACGGTGAGCACTACACGTCTTCCTCAGCTTCCCATACAGCTCCCATAGCAATAAGCTCCCCTCAAAGGAGGCAGATGGTAAGGGAACAAACGCTCATACTATTCGCTGATACGATTCAAAAGCTCATATGGAATCAAGATGCCTAATGCTGACGGTTCCGTCTTGGTCGGCTCGCTCTCACCCAGACTAATTACAATATACTCCTACAAAACTAGGTAATAGTTGCCGATCATTTAGAGAATTGAATTATGTCAAGTTATACCCAACCCAGACTGAAAGGTTACTCGTGATAGGGCGTATCAGTGCTAGTTTGTTATAGGCACAACATTGCAAGCGAAGGCCACTCATCTTAAAAGCAACAGTGGAAGGTTCTTACACACTCCAGTCACCGCCTCTGACTATTTGCCACTATTTGTTAGAACATCTTTTCTTGTTCTGTTTTTTTTTTAATCTTACCTACACGAAGGAAGGATCCTCTGGAAGCGAAACATCAAATGTTGACAGAAAGCCAGATCAGTTAGGTGTCGAGACCGCCACAAAGTGCCCTTACAATAGACGTGCGCGATGAAATTTCTAGGCGGGGCCACAGCTACAGAGGCTATGGAGCGGCCATGACTGGACCCTTGGGCTAAGTCAATGACTTACACAAACCGTCAAATCCGCCACCACCAATCAACTGCTCCTCAAAGCGTGAGGTAGTAACACACTGAAAAGCGCAAACACCCAAGTGTAGAATACTACCATTCACATTGCTTCCTAAAGCCCAATAAACCAGAAAAATAAGTGAGCACAATCAAAAACTCGAGAAAAAGAGGAGCAGAGAAAATACTGCTCAGATCAAAAAACAAAGTTACGTCTGAGTACCCATACTTAGCTTAAACTAGCCTAACTGTACAGCAAAGACTTTTAACGCGTTGGTTTGTCCACTCGGTTCGGATCATTCACGACCATCACTGCTTTTCTGTACCACTCTTCACCATTCTTGTGAACGTCTTCTGTTTTCTTCGCCACCAGTTCGTCTGGTGTTCCTAAGAACATCAAGTTTTATTAAAAAGCCATAGAGCGCCTGACGTTCAGGTTTTTCAGCATAAAACCGAACGTACCATAGTTAGGAGGGTTCGCATCTGGGTCGTAACCCAACTGCCGCAACATCGGTGCCACACTATCCATTTCTTTTACAACATCCTCAGGTATCACACCCACCCATTTCGACAATGCATCCACATTTACCGGTTTGACAACCTGATAAAAAATATTCGGTTCAATATAAATATACATTATATTAAGTTTCACATAAGACCCAAACTTTCAAAAACGAAAGTTAGAAATAAAATCAAAGCTCTGGATCAAGATGTTAAGAAAAAGCTCTCACCTGATCTGAGCTGCGCTCCACTTTTGATAGAGAGATATCCTTTCCTATAAACTGCTCATGATGCAAAACCGTGGAGTTCCACGGAAGATTCAAGAACTCTAATATTCGCCGCATTTGGGATTCAGGATGCAATACTAGTTGTTCGTAATACACCTAAAATAATGTGTTTATAGTTGTAGTGCGACCTTATTATATCACAAAAAAATATTTGGTTGCTTTTGCAAACAGATACATATCAAAGTAAATGTTGAGCTGGGATCGCTTCGCCTCAAGCGTAAATTACGTCATCACCAACACTCAATTTTCCAGTACTGCAAACTTACTGATGTCGTCCCATTTTGACAAGGATTAGTCCCTCTAAGTCGTCCCAAGAAATTCATACTGTACCATATTTAAAATATATGTATGAGTAAAACGTTTTAGAGTAGCTTATTCTGAGGTAGGGGGACGATGATTCTTCCTATTCTATTCTATACGGTACCATTGGTAACCTACTGAACGTCTTGCATCAAAGCTAAATTTCTATGACAGAAATAAAATAACAAAAAGTATCTAAGCGGCTGCGTTCGTTGATTCCAGATAGGTTTAATATCAAGATTCACAAAGTTTGCAAAGATTTGTCGCCACACTTTCTGTATATAATCTACGACCAATTAGGCATAAGAACATTGAGCTTCTTCAAAATGTCATCCTTGTAAAAATGATAACGGTAAGAGGATGACCTGAGAAAAATGTACGAAAGGGAATGCTACCATTTTCCAATATTACCCACCCGTAAGCATTTACTGCCAATGTTAGCGCATTGTTCATCCATGACTGATATCGCAGCGTTCCATTTAGTTAAACTTTGACGATAGCTAGACAGATCGAAACCAGTAATTGTCACCTAAAAAGAATAATGACGGCTGACTAATAAATACTAAGAATTTTCAAAAAGAAAAAAAGGAATTTTAATGCATAAATAAAAAATTACTTTTCTTGAAATTATACTGTGAACCGTCGCTCTCCCGTCTCTGATCATAAAAATAAACTTAGCATTAGGAAACAGCTCAGCCAAAAACGACGCAGATTTCATTGTGAATGGATCCTTGTTGCATAATCGAGGAGCTGGTGCGCCATGACCAGCAATAACCTGAACTAGCGCTAACTGAAACTCGAACAAATCGGAATGAATTTGGCTGAAGAAAAAAATCGCACAAGTAAACATTGTAATAGTAATAGTAAAAGTAATATAACATGGTTTTCGGTCCTTCTTGGCTTTCTGTCTATTCTTGTCAGACGTTTTCCAGTAGTGTGAGATTACTTTCACAAAGTGTAGGGTATCAAGCATGAATTTCGTTTTAAATCAAAGAAGCAGGTGCCTAAAGCTTGCGCAACTGGCTGAGTGCCCTCATCTAGCAATATTGAGTGGGAGTGGGACAACTCCCACAATCTAAGAAAATCTTGGACTTCGAGTAGAAGCTGCAAATGGTACCATAACCTTGTGTTCAGAATAACATTAGAACATGCGTACGTAGAACTCCATCTAATGAGCTCTGAGAAGTGATGCAAAGAAAGGAAAGGGTAGAATTCGTACCAACCACCTCGAGTTTCACACCCTCGCTCTCAAAGGCTGGTTTCTCTCGAGTTAATGCAACAAATCAGCCTAATTTTCGTCTACATTTCTATAGTGGCCGGGGTGTGGCAGAATCAGTTGGCGCACCATGACATATAGCGCATGGGGATGAGACCTCGGACTAAAATAACCTAGCAGTTCAAAGTTTATCAACTAGGCAGGCTGACCAGACCTTTCATCATTCCTGTCTTCAGTATATCGGTACCAAACAAGACTAAAGGATTGGCCGGCCCCGTAGGTCAGTGAACATACTAAATACACATCTACACGCCACTCGGTAGTGAATGGAAGTTGCTTGAGAGTGTTCCGAAATAAAAATCAAATAACGCTTGGAGGTCTAAGGCTTAAATCTTTGATCGCATTCATGCTAAAGACTTGAAAATCAAGACCAATAATAGAGAATCACATTATGAACGAAGTGCGTCACATTGCAGCAATTATAAGATTGAAGCTACCAATGAGGTGGACTTCTTGAAAGTCGTTGCACTGGCCTAACAAAAGTACTTACGGAACAACAGGTGTACTCCCATAGCCAAATTTATGGAAAAAGAAGCGACTTCTCATAAAAATAATTCGTACAAGTTATGGTATAAGTTTATACCATGCTGGTCAGGAAACCCCATTTAGTGTGTTATACATAAAAAGCGTTCGAATAGAAAACGTTGTACAAATTCCACGAGGAAAACGTTACTGTAATTTGTAAAAGAAGAGAGTAATAAAGTTCACGCACTTGTATGACAAATGATGATATGGCTCTGTTGAGGACTTCATTAGTAACACCCGCTTGCTGTAAACGATTCCACTCCTAAATTTAAAAAGTGATGTACTTCATTTGTTACGCTTGTCTGGAAAATGTCTAGAAAATCTTTGATATGACAAAAACAAAATGAAAGGCATTTACTGCAGTTTTTATGAAACGCTTAAAGAAGTTTTGACAAAGTCAGGACGGATGCATTACCAGGGGACGAAGCAGTACGACATTTATTACTCCTATCGGCCCAACTCCCTTTCGAGATTTTGTCTGCAACGTCTCGAATAGTTTGACGCGCTAGAAGGCATCCAATGAGCCTAGCGCAAGAGGCTTGAGAGCGCCTCTTTACCCAAAAAAAGGTTGAAAGCGACTCTCAGATGTTTTTTGACTCACGGATCACGAGTACTGCAAGTGCCATAATCAAGCTCGTCTAGCGTCCACGTCATGGCATAGGCACCCAAGAAGCTATAAGGGCTCCGCGAAAGGTCACAACCTTTAATGCGATATTTGTAATCAGCTTGTTTGACTACTGCTGATAAGTATTTCACGGTCTCAGCGTCATGGGTTCCGAAGCCTAAGAGATTTTATGTTCATGTTAAAAGAGCACATTCTAAATCAACTGTACTACGATCTATGGGACAAAATCATGAATGATCAATCTGAAGTTATTAAAAAATGAGGTGCACTAGACAATTAGTGCCTGCATATTTTTGTGCAGCTCCTCATTTTTGCAATGATAAATCAACTTCTAAGACTATCATCGATGAAATTCGATATGGAAGTGTGTCAGAACAAGACACTTTTGGTCGAGAGCACTCTGATCGAAATTATGACATTCCTCTACTATACTTTGCAAACGATGAGACTTCATAAGAAAAACGGTGAGCAAATAACACATGCAAATAAAAGCTGAAAGTTATAACTGTGAACCTTTTCACTTCTCTTCCATTGCGCTCGGAGACCAAGTATCCTGGGTATAACTCTCGTCTCCTCGCCACATCGCACATCCGGATGAGCGTCTAACATAGCACGCATAAGTGTAGTGCCTGATCGCGGAACGCCACCTTTAATGAGTTGATAGATGAAAATAAATGAAAATCATTAACGAAACTGGATATTTTCGATGACTTGCCGATGAATATAAACGGTGATTTTTCATCCACTTCGCCATAGGGAGTAGGTTTCATCAAAATATTATTGTCACCACGTTCGAATGCTCTGAAAATTTCAATAGGAAAGCAGAAAGAACAAACGTTTTGAAAATACAAGCGCAGAAAGAACAAACGTTTTGAAAATACAAGCGGAAAAAAGTCTTTGCTTGTGTTGATAGCATGGTGAGATCATTAGAGAGGCAAATCAAACTATTCTGCGTTTGAAGGTGAAGAAAGCAGTTTATAACACTGAGATCACAATCGACGAATTGATAGCAACAGTTCAAGCCTCAAGCATTGTTGCTATTCCTATACAGACACTCACATTTATGGAGTATCATAGCCCGACTAAGGGTCACTGTCTGATTGCAGTGATTCTCGAACAAGCAGTCGCCAAGTGTGATCGCATCGCACACCGAACTTATTTGGCACAGCTTTTCCTTGCTGAAGGTGCCATTCGAAGGAAGCAGTGCAAACAACGTTTGACAAGAATACGGTAATTAAATAGATTGATGCCTACGGTCAAATATCAGTGGCACGGGATACTGATTACAACTACTGGAAGATATGAGCCTCCCAGGAATTCTGATTCAGATTTCAATCAAGGTAGAGCAGGTACGCTAAAGTAAAGACCAGTGCTTCAAAGATTGGAAAGTTACAAAAAACGCAGCTTGAATAGCACCTCTAGCTGGGAAAAATTGCTCGGATACCCTACTACTACGTTATTACTTACAATTAGGCGAGTCATAAATTCCACTCCTATTTTTCAAGCCGGCAGATGTTTTTAGAACATATCTCCTCTTAGAAATTCTCCAAGCACCGAAGCTTCTACAGAAGCAACATATTAATCTCAACGAAAGCCCAAGCGCTAGAATAAACGACTAACAAGCTATCAAAAAATATTCCCGCTCCTTCCAGTAATGACTTAACCAAGCGCCACACTTGCAACCCACACCTCTGTTTACGTTGCACCTCACTTAAAGAAACTTTTTATAGCTCGACAAGTCAAATCAGACAGCATCATTCAGCACTGAGTTTTCACTACACTTTGGTAAAGGAAATCTGATGAAAGGAAACTGAAAGTAATGAAAACATAAACACTTACCTCGAAGAAAACAACAAATAGGTAACGCATAGCATACCAAAAACAACCAAATATATGTATTTGAGACGTCGCATATTGTCGGCGATGAATCTCATGAAACGGCTATCGCATAACGATCTGTAAAGACGCGAATCTCAAGGATGGATGAAACGAAGCGTTCAACTATCAAAAGCCACGTTAAAGAACACAACAATTATGGCAGGATACTACTTAAGAAGCTAGTAAATACTACAAAATTGGTCAGACGTGGCTGGGGCGAAGCAAGGAGAAAAAGAAATGTAAGTTCCATGTTCCGTATAATCAAAGTCTCGACAGAAAACGAGGAGAGAATCCTAACTAATCACAGTTCTAATAGGTTAATATGATTAAATCTCAAATGTGTGCGGAATCACAATTAATTGCATGGCTATGTACCCTATGTCTATGCACGTCCAGAAAAATACGACCATGCTGGAGGCATAACAGAGGTTTCGATATGCGGAATGACATCGCCCTGAATTCAGGCACCACGTTTGCCCTGATTCCAGTTTTGGAAACTGCCATCTACAACGTGCATTTCAAACTTTGATTTGCTGACCAAGCGGCACAGGCGGTGTAGTTTGAAATGGTTCAATAACACACCCATAAGATGGGAATCAAATTGTGATTGATATCCATCTGCGCCAATCCAGCCTTCCATTCTTTCGAAATCGGATGTTGGCAGCAGGCTTGTCTGAGGGTCGTCTATACATCGGTAATTAACCGCAAGCCATTCTGTAGAGCAACTGCTATTTAGAATGAAAGTTGAATGGAGGGGCGCATCCGAAAAACGGGATTGATCAACGGCAAACTTCTTTATGCTTTGATTTTCAGCATTGTCCGGTGTTCACTTGTGGAAAATTGATGATATTCTCGTGATACAATTAGGCTTTTGGTTTTTTACATGAAATCGGGTTAGAGCTGCAGAAACCTTCTTCCACGGAGACAGAAGGCTATTACATGGAGAACTGGGAGCCCCAAAACAACCGCTTTTGATGCCGACACTCTTCACCGAGTACTTCATGCAGCTTGAGCTTTGCATGATTAGCGTAGCAAAGCCTACTCGAAAGAGCCTACAACCGTAATTGCGACACATAAATATGGACGACTGAGGAAACGAGTAAGTTGTGAGAAATGCACTGCCTCTGTATGAGATCATTGCTAGAATAGCCCAAATGTATGTACCTTTTGACTGATCACTCAATCAGCAAAGTTTGCATGATAGCTTTGCCGACGCATTGAGTGACCATGTCAAGAGAAGCTCTGAATTCAGAGGAGGCATAATTAGCTGGACAACCTTTTCCAGGTCGAAGAGTAATCCTACAGTGCACCAGGGTCTTTCACCACCGAATAGTCCCCTGATTTCAGAGCAATTTCTGTTAATGTACAGCACCGGTTGTAGCTTTGCCAGGAGAAGGCATCTGACAGATTGCTGTAATTAGCTGCCAACTGCAGCAATACACTCACCAAAGGAAGGTTTCAACTTTCAAAGAAATTTTCACAGAGATCTTAGATATCGTATGTTGGATGGCTATTTACAAATGTGGGAATAGATAATGAATGAGTAACCGAAGCAAGCAGTGAGCGCTCAAAGCTCGGTCAAAGTCTCGTCGGTTTGAACAGCAGAGTTATGCGTTTGGCAGTCAGATCCGCCTGGCATAACGGCACGAGTCTTCATCTTCATGTGGGGTGGGGGGTGTGAGATAGTTCTTGCGGTTGCGAGAAATTTCGCAGTATTATTCCTCACCTGCAAGATTTTTATGCATTCTCTGATGCTTATTCAAACGAGGGTCCTATTTCGATTTTATNNNAAACTGGTTCCACACGTTTATCATATGATTCTCTTTTATTATCAACATTGGGAAGATAGCAATTGCTTTTGAATGGTCCTACAATTTACATGCACATTCAATCCATATTCCGTAGGCGCGAAGTGGCGTAAAAAACGACGGATGTAAGGCGCTTATTTGAATAGCCAGAAAATGCTTTCATGTTTCACTGGAAAGGAAGCAAACTATGCAAAACTTTCTGCAACAACAGACAGTAAACCTAACACTTGCGCCACTGAAAAAATCCCTACCACTACGCTATCGCGAATAAACGGATTATCAATCGGTGGGCCGCATGCACTGACCCATACTCCCTTGAAGCATATTTGCTAGGGAAACTCAGATCAAAGTTTAAAATTTCATAATAACCACAGCATCCTGAACTCTATATATCCAGACCTTCTAGAGAGTTTCGTTGTAACTTGAAACCCTCTGTGTGGTACAGTTCGATTGGTCTTGGTCGACAGTCATAGCAGGAACCCTGATCAAGTAGGTTTTTTCTGTCTTCTTATTAGATTTCCTGGTGTACCAACCCCAGTTTGATCAATGCTATTTACGATGAAATTCTGATGATATTCACTCAGATCAGTGGGTAACCCATAGAGTGATAGATAACCTACTTCCTTTTTCGTCATTTTGTCGGATGCTGTAGAAACAGAAGCTGCACTGAGCCTATGAAGAAGGATAAAATGCAGGTATCTGACCCTGATCGATTCAACTCCCGTCTTCCAAGACCTTTCCTTGGTTGCTACCGCGTAAAGACAGAGGTAACTAGTCTCGCTAGAACCTAACTTCAAAATTTGCTGAAGAAAAAAATACAAGTAATCCTGAATGCAAAGAAAAGCAGAATATAAACTTTTCATTAATAAGCTACGACTTAGTGCTAATGTTCGGCTGCATAAGACGCTTTGAGGAAAAGTTTCGATGACTGCGGAGCGTAATTTCTAGAAGCCCAAAGATTTGAGAGATTAGAAGGAGAACGATCGATAGAGAAAAGGAAAAAACGCTGACGAAAAAAAGGGAAACTTCGACGAGATTGAGAAGAATTGGAAAGTCCAATCCAATAATGTTCTTTGAACACACGTGCACAGAACTTCTGCTGACCTCTTTATATTGAAATTGAGCATAACGTGTTATCATGCAAACGGAAAAAACTTTAATTTCACAGTTGATTACATCTTTCGGAAATTGAAAAGAGCTCCGCGAGACGGCTAGTCTTCAAATAAACACCCGAAAAGAACTTTCAAATCAAAAGCTGCACGGATTAGAAGGCTGCAGCACTGAAGGACATCCTCTAGATATAGTTGATTACATCTTTCGGAAATTGAAAAGAGCTCCGCGAGACGGCTAGTCTTCAAATAAACACCCGAAAAGAACTTTCAAATCAAAAGCTGCACGGATTAGAAGGCTGCAGCACTGAAGGACACCCTCTAGATATCGTGTGTTGCCACACTTTCAAAATGGTAAAACTAGTTTTAACATAATTTTGTCCCATTCAACAGGTTCGAACTAATAAATCACCTGCACCGTGAGTGTGATAGCTACAGCTGTACAATCACGGTAATCAGGCAACATAACCTAAACCTATCTACGCAACTAGCGAAAACTCGGCTGATGACGTGCGTGATTTTCGAGGTAAAAATTTGATTGAAAAAAAATTCAGAGAGAAACTATGATAAATAACCACCTTTCTAAAATGAGTTGCACGCAGAAAGTCTAAACCGAACGCAGGAAAAGGGAAGGGAAAACATCAGAACAGATATCAAATATTTATGAACAATAACAAGAAAAGAAGTATAGCATGAGCAAGTACCAGTGCAGCGGAAGACTGCCATTCTGTGCAGCACTAACACAAAGAGAACTCGCTGATGTATGAAACAAATCCTAATAACAGAGAAGCTAATATGTGGCTATCCGCCGAGCAACAACAAGCAACATCTCGAACATTGCCTATTTTGACCACGAGCAAAGTTACAGGACTCTCTCCTGGATTGAAAAGGTATCGTTGTGTGGGGTAACACAAAACCTCTCCTTAGACTTGTAGAAGTGCGGAAAACGACAAACATGGATAATCCAGGCTAAGATTTCTTCCGAAGAAGCTCTGGACGTTCTGGTTTGCTACTCAAAACAAAACATAAAGCTCTTAAGTGAAGCCTGTGACCAGTTCATGCGCAAAAAGAGCGATGTTGGGCGCGTCAAAGCCACTGAATCCTACCATGGACGACCACAGTGACTTGATCGCATGGTATAGCGATACAGGAATGAAAATTCGGTAAGGGTACTCAGTTCTAACAGTAACCGCACGGTGGATTAAAATGCAGTGGACACTGAAACTCACAGGCAACATATTTTTTCAAAAGGCACAGTCCACCTACACGACGCATCGAAAAGGGACCTTGAGCAAGGAAACACAAGAGGTTGATGAATAAGTAGCTACGAGGCTGCATTGCACCATGAGCAATCGTCCGACCCAGGACCCACGGCCGGATCAGTGTAGGAATCGAGCAGCCGTACTGGATTCCCGTTTCGGTTTACATTCTGATAAAGAGATCTGAGAAACCCAGCACGCGACAGAACACAGAAATAGTTGATGTATTAACCTGAGAATGCTGCCGCCCCACTCTATTAGCTTAAAACTTGCCCACATTCTCATTTGCTCTACTTATTCACTCTGAATGAACAAGGGTAGTGCTGACGCGGCGATGTGCTTCTAAGCACCAAAATGTCAATGTGTCTCAGCCGAAGCCTAATTTGACTTCCCAAGCTGGGGACACTTTTTCGCCCTGGAAAACAGAATCAATGTGACTTGTTTCATGAAGTTTTCCAAGCAAACTGGGATGGACGCTGCAGTTGCAGACACATCCGCCTATTTGGAGATAGAAAATGAAGTCTTGCACAGCCGAAATGACTGAGAACGGCAGGGATGGGAGTGACCCGTTCGTTAATCCTTCGCTCCGCCTTTTTTGGCTGCGAAGACGTCAGAATTGCGAGTCAAGGCACGTGTTGTCAAATGATAGATTTACCATTTTCTTAGAAATAGCAGCAGAAGCTGAAGTAGATGAATGACTGGTGCAGTCTGCGTATGCGTAGAAACGTGCTTGAGATCAAGAACTTAAAAAGTACGCTACAGGATTACAAGTACAGAAGCTATGACGAAACCCTTGTTTAGTCCCGGCGGCATATACTGTGTCAAGCACTCGATCAAAGATCAACGACTAATGCAATTAGCGGAGATTTCTGTCTCAACATAGTCGCAATGGGTCACGGGCCGCGTTGGGCGCAATCAGAGTACCTGCATTTTTCGCAGATAAATCAGGTATATGAATGCGGACTAGGCGGGTGAGCTTATAATACCGGCGATCAAGTCACAGCACATCCAGCGTCCCTCAGCCCACCTCAAATGCATGCAACAGCAGTTGCTATGCAAGGAATGTCCGCAACCACATCTAAAAATGACTACATCCATAAAAAAAGAATAAGAAAGACAGCAACATCTTTTTCAATCAACGAAAATCACGATTGCATTTTCTTACAGTACGACGAGCCACATTCACACACGAAGTACGTGACAGTAGGCATTTAGAGGCACAATTTACCTTCATCGAGTGGAAATATGGTAACAGAAACCCAAATAATATCCAATGTATTCAACGCGAGCATCTTGGGTGCTCTGTCGAGTTGAGGAAAAAACCAATTGGACTCCCTAACCTGTTGAGGAGTGACAGAACCACACCTTCACCAAGAATCTTTCATAGGGCCACAATGGAAAATGGTAGCTCCTGTTAGTCCGCCAAACCCGACCTTCAAATGCCTTGGATCATCACCTTCTAAGTTGTGCGAAAAGTATCTGCTCGTTTGAATAATTACCAAAGTCTGATTTTGTCAAGAGCGCGGGCTCTGAGACCGAAAACGCAATTAGTGAAGAAGGGAGCAAACGATGATCCATACAACAGAAATGATCAATATGTTCCTAAATGACAGCAACAAAACGATATGAAAGTGATTCCTGGGAATATTGTTTTCTGAAGAAGAAGCTCGATACAGTAATCGACTATAAAACCCTAAAATGAGAACAAAAGAAAACGGCTTTCCCTCAGGGAATAGCCCAGAGTGCTCATTAGACGGAAAATCCAGTAAACAAAATTCCTAATCTTGCGCATCCAATGTATCCCATCTTCATTCAAGGCCTTCTACATTCGTATAATGTAATAGTTACCAAAGAAACTCTGTCTTGAAATTAACCACAAAACCCTAAAACTCATAACCTTTCAGTAAGGTTATTCAATTAGGAACATCCCGGACAATATTCCAAATAAACAAGATGGAAGAAGGAAAGTAGACTAACAACCGTCGTCATAGAGCCCCAAAATCGACATGATGAACACGAAATATACTCCCTCGAACTCCCTATGCGAAGCCAGCGCTTTCCAGCAGTGTCCTGACTGAACACTGCACTCTTGTAAAGTCATTACGTCCAGTCGGCCATTTCTGTTTATTGCTATTACTGCTATGAGAGCGTGATTGGTAATAGCTTGAGTTACGTCATCATATACGCGCTTTGCTTCTTATTTGACATAACCTCAAGCTATGCTGAAAAGGCAGTCGCCAGTAGTAACGAAATGGTTCCATTTGCTGATGTCAATTTTGTTGTTCCACTGCATTACAATTCCCAATATGTTCGAGTCACCATCCAAATGTTACTGCTTATGGCAGTTTCGCGTTTTTTATACCCTGCCCGTCCACTGTAAATGGCATCCTTTAAGCAAATGCCTAGCAACTTCACCACGAAGGAGATGTCATTGCAATAAGGTTCAACTTAGAGCCCTGACTCTGATGTATCCCTTCCATTCCTAATTCGTAGAAGGGATGCGAAACTTTGGTTTAGACACCCTGCAGACGCGACAAGTACGCAAACATGCTTGTAATCCGTACTGTACACTTCAGTTCCGCCACCTCTTCGAGAGTGCAGCCGAGTTTAGGGAAAGACAGAAATATCTTCGCTTGTTACACATAGAGTTAGTTGCCTGCCATTTCATGTTCTGTTTTTGTCGAGCTGTTAGGAAGGATTCACACAAAACAGGGTTGTTAGTATCTCAGCCTCTTGTGAAGAATGTAGAAAAACAGTCTTTTGTTTCCTGAGAATTTCAGCCATTTATTCTTTGCAGTGCACTAGAAGACACCATCTGATTCCCACGTTTCCCAGACAAAGGGTTTCGGTAAGGCCTGGCAGTCTAACCAAGAGAATTAACCTTATGGCTTGAATCCGGAAGATTTGCAATATTCCGTTTCTAATGCAAAGAGAATGTAGGAAGCTCGACTTGCTTATGGAGAGCAGTGCACTAATGCGCTGCACTCTTGCAGTGCATAGTCTACAACAATGTGTAGCAGAATATGGTGAAAACACAAAATTGAAAAAAAAATTGTTAAACCAACGATCCATGTTGTCTCCATCATAGGATGTTTCTTTGCATAGAGGTGGAAATTGGTAGTCCTTTGGCACAAGCCCAAGCCGTCCAATGAGTGGGTCGATGATGAGTCTAACAGCATACGTCATTCTTGAAACTATCTCGAGTAGAAGCCAGACCGTACCGTAAACGTAATTAGAACGTTTTTTTTGCAAATTTGGCTGCCATTTTATCCGGCAGCACACGTCTGCCAAATCGAGTGTGTTATGGGGCAGCTCGCCGTGAATGATGCTGCTGCCATCCCACCAACAACTGACTTAATCCTTCAAGGGATGGAGGCACAATTCCAGACTTAGGCCGCCATCTTTGTCAACACAGCTCGACAGTTGGGACGATGTCTCTAGCTAGTCCAATGAATAGCTGAACGAGAACGGTCAATATTGGAACACCCTTGCGCCAGTTTACACGTAGTTTGTCGTGGATCTACATTTCCAGCTGTTCAATCGATCCCTACGAATTCGAGCGGAGGTCTCGGAAGGAATATTCAAACAACAAGGTAAGCCATCCAGGAATAAAAATCGAGCTGGTCTTCAGCAAAACGTCCGAACACCGTACTAGCACCCAGACGACGTTAATGGGACGGATGATTCGCCGTGTTCGAAGTCATATAGTAAAAGAAATGAACGTATTGATCCAAAGAAATACCCCGTCAGGAGAAGTTATGCAATCTCTACAATAATCGTTAAATTACGCACGCACACACGTATTTCCTTCAGGAAACCTTGCAAAATCGTAATTATTTCAACGTCACAGAGAACAGACTATGCGCATAATAAAATCATTTCATTCGTTGCCGTGCATCCATGATACCA
>UZAF01021130.1:2401-14541 GCA_900617895.1 Haemonchus placei | reverse complement strand
TTTTTTTATGAAATAAAATGGATTCTACATACATTTCAACGAGTCCCACTTTCCAGCATTCCGAGCTTTAACTGAACCTGTCTTTGAAGGCTAAGTTTTCTATTCAGATGAAGCTGGCAAAAAAGATAGGAATCCACCGGTCGGTTAGGCACTCTAGACTAACATCGCACAAATGCAGACCACGATTGTTTGGCGTCGTTTTTGTCTAAGCGATTTTCGGAAGTTTTCATGTTGAGGAAGAACTACTTATGGTTAGATGGCTTCACACAATCACACAGTATGCATGATTAGGGGTAACAAAATTACGAGTTAGCTTTACATCCAACCTACAGTAATCAGAAATAGCTGGTTATAACTCTGCATTCGACACCCTAATTGGAAAGATTCCCTAATATTTTGGTATCTTCAAAGTCAGGGCGGGCGTCATATTGTAGAAAAATCATTAATTTTTTGGTAGTTGTTTTTTTTTCTACAGACTTCATTTTCAATACTGCAGATTGAAACCGCTTCATACGCTTCATAAAAAAACTGTTGACAAAATGGCCAAATCGATCATCTGTCCCTCCCTCTACCCTTCAGATCCGCTCACAGAAAGCCGAGCCCATTTTCCTTGAAGGTCATCTGAATGATAGGAGATCTTCCTAAAGGGACAAAACCGAGACTCAAATATTGGCCAGTCCCACAACTCATACGTTGTTACGGATCTGATAATTAGTGAGAGGTAGGGGTATCCCACAACGGATTTGGTTGACTCTGGGAGCTTTTCCCCCGTTACTGTATCGTACTAGAAACTATAGAATGGGAATTGTAAGGCAGTGGTCTGAAATAGCAAGAGAAGCACTCTGAAGTCCCACAAAATCCATCGACCATTAAAGTCGAATATGACGACGCGGCTAGAAATGGCTCGATCCGTATGGTACTCTCCCTCTCCTAAATCCCTCATCTCTTCCTTGTCCGCCTGTCTGTTCAAACCTATTGGGTAGAAGGGAGCCGAACTAACCGCTCAAATACAAAAAAATCTATAAATTCCCCTTGATCGCTGTCCAGCGCGACCCATTATCCCTAACATACTAATCGCAAATAGGTTATAAATGGATAAGTATGAGCCTCCCATCTTTACCGGATACCGCAACGGAAGCGTTGCTACACCTGGGATGGAGCAACATGAGAATTAAAGGAGTAGTTCCTCATTCCCTGCCAAAACCGATCCGGACAAGTTTGAGTTTTTGGGATCGCACTTACTCGTGTTACCTTGAAGATATTTAACATTCTCTAGTGATAGAAACTCAATGTTAAAAATCAATGAAAAATTTGAGAGTATTACATAATCGAAGCGGCGACTATTCAGGGAACGAATCGAAAACGATTCCTCCTCGTGAACTGTTTCCTCGAAATTCTGCTGTGTTTGTTGAATGAGTCAAAATACATCGTCATACGACCCTCTCGGAAACCCTAGCTAAAACGAGTTTAATGGTTGTCAAATGCCCTTTTCGCTTTGCTTGACTGCCTAATATCAATATTAAGCATTTGTAATAAGTTATTCGACCAGTGTCGTTCACATTAAAAACTCAGCAAGCTCTATGAACGGCAAGCAAAATACAGCTTATTGGTTAAGCCCGGAAACCCACACACGAACTAGAAAGACTTGAATACATGGTCCAAAAAGTAAAAAGAAGATTAAAAGAGTAAGGTAAAGGGAGAAAAGATGCAGTAACTTAACAGTGCGAACGTCAGCAAACCTGTACCACTGACTCTCAAACCATAACTTCTCTCAATTACCTTGAACCTAATATATATGTCTCCCGGTCCAGCCAGATTTTCCTTTCCCTATTTCCATTTTCTTAACGTATCATCAGACATAACTCGCCTCGCGTTGCTTCAATGAGCGCTTTTGTTACTGAATTTCATTTTTACCCCTAACTGTTTCACAAATATATGAAAATTACTCATTACTAAGATAGGAGATGATCCAAAATCGTGTCCCGGTGGAACGATAACAACTGCCTCCCTCCAGAAAATTAATCAAAAATCCAGACATGGACTAGTAAGCTCTTATCCAAAAGCGTATAGCACGTTCACCAGCTTAGTTGATTTCATTTGACGGGAATCCGATAAGCTTAGCAATAAACAAAGGCTGGTTCTCGTAAGCTGTAGTGTAGTGAAGCCCCAACAGTATAGCCGTTCCACGAAAGCAAGAATTCAGAAGTATTACGTCCCCTTGAGTGCTTTTAGAGCAAGAAATATATTCACTAAACCGAAACGACTCCATGGAGTATGTGAAAACAACAGAGGTTGTCATTGAACATCTGCTTTGTTCATTTTTTCAAACCATTCCTGTTCAAAACAGACGAGCTCCAAAATGTCGTCACAAGTCATGGGATATGTGTGTAAGGTTGATAGCACTCGCACAAATAACATACACGCCTAAGCAGACTAGACAAAAACTTTAGAAAGCACTGCTGTCCCAATGCTAGTACAATCATCGATCACATCGATCGACATGGGGATGAGGTGAGATGAGCCACAGAAAGCGCCACGCATCCAAATTTGCTCAGCGTCGTCGAAACAGTCCTAACGTCAGTCTGAGATTGACTGACATGCTCCTCAAGTTGAATGACATACTCTTCAAATTCCAGCTTGTAATCAAATCACCAACCAAAGACCAAATTCCGGGTTCTAGCTTGACCAACTATTGCTTTCACTCATCAAGTGAGTTGGGCCGGCTGCACACAAGCCAAGTTCTATACCAGCAGAATTACTCAGGTGGCTGTGAAGATCAAAATGCGATCAAATGCAACCAGATATGCTTTTTCCTTACCATTTCAAAAGAATCCGAAAGGCGCATTCTAATAAACATCAAATATCAAACATCTAAAACGTTAACGAATTTCCATGGAACAGGTCGTTTAGCAAAAAATGAATAGATTCATATATTTATCTGTGAAAGTCAGTGTTTACATCCCCAAGACCTTTCTGGTACCAATTAACCAACCCAAGAGGGATGAAAGGTTTGGTTGCCCTAGACGGATATCGATCCAGGATTCGAACCCGTGACCATGCATGCGTAGTCTCACTTGCCACTACACCTAGTCTACAATCAGCAAAAGGTAAGGAAATGCGCAGATATAATGAAGGTAAAAATGAACAAAAAAGGAAAGAAGGATTCAACCGATAGTTCAAAACACAACAAGGTCAGTACATTTAAGAATGTTGAAAAATATGAACGAGAAGCACAAAAAGACCATTACTTCGAAGAGCATAACCAGATTCCGAAATAGGCTTAATTCCCTTATATTCATATTGCTCCCTTTGCGAAAGCAATTAAAATTGAAACGGAGGGATGCATCATTACTATTCCACATTACTTTGAATAATAGTGGTAATAGATTGTAAGGAAGTGTAATGAGAACCGGTTCGTGGACTACTCAAACAGCACTCATGCGAAGACATGACATGTGGCGGATGTCAAAACTGCAGAACGAGTCGACAATGAGGAATCGTCGCAAGATCGTTGAGGAAGATGAACTGGGATCATTGGGAATGGGCGAGTAAATGGGAGAGATCGTACGACAACGGGAGTGTCTGAGACAGATTGCAATCGCTTTCTTGCCTCCTCTAGGGCCCCTATTATTACAAATGACCATTTCGGGACGACTACGACGCCGATCGCCTACGCTGTCGCTTTCTGGGAAACATCATAGATGACCATGGATTTCGGGCAGTAGACGGCATATAAGCCATGGCGAAATGATGACAAGGTCTGCGGTGGAGTATAGAGATTAGAAACAGCAGTAGAACAACGCTACTGGATAGACTGGAGATCTACGCACTGGTTTTGGTATCCCTTATATTTTAGTAGTAAGAGATCTATCAAAGTTCTTTACTAACTCGTAGAACCTAGGGTCATTAGGGATACGAATACGATAAATGGCGCAGCACTGCTTCCCATGCAGCCGTCGGTTTTTTGAAGGAACGTTTGCTTTACAACTTCATTCCGCAAAACAATCACTTTTACAAGAAATTAATGGCGCCGGCTTGAGAACTTGCATATACCTGAAGCTACGAAGAGTTATGAAGAATGGGAACATCATCTCGAGGAACTGCCATGAAATGAAGCAAACCGCTTTGACAAAAATCATTCATTATCTTCCCTGAAGCTTTTCTCTATCGTAACTGTTAGGGTTTGTCCGAGACTATCAATTCTATCGGTATTCAGAAATACGCCAAACAAAGACTATTAGATATCATGACCAAAAACAGTTGTTTGGCACCACCATTTAAGGAAATTCCAGTTGACATATTTAAGGAAATATCTGAATTAGTCATTCTGTCTGCATCATCATCCCTACTAAGCAGTTCGTCTAACAGAGCCGAGAGCTGATTTGTCTTCAATGCAATGATAAGCTGTAGACTAAAAATAAGAAAAAGGAGTTTCAAATCTTTCGGCTAAGTCTGTAACCTTATGAAGCTCTTGCGCCTCCTATCAGCTCCGCTCAAGGTGTACTGATGAAAAGTAACGAAGGATAGGGAAGAATGGAATGAGTCGGTCTGAGGTTTAATGACTATAGTCGATAGCCGACCATTTTCTGCTCGTAAAACGTATTCCGAGCCATAAATGGCAATAACCAAGGTATCTGCGAAAAAACATTGACAAATTGCTCTACTAGTTCGCATTAGAACTGAGTGTCGATTACGGTATCAGATTCAACCCCGTAAAATAAAACTCTTGAAAAAATGCTCATGTAATAAGGCGGAAGCAGGCCGTCCGTAAGAGAATAAAAGATCAAAATTACAAAAGGATTGAGAAAGGGTAAATTATTATGTCTTGTTGCGAATGAGCCGTGAACTTTTCTTCCATGCAAAATTGTAAGAATAGTTGACAAAGGCAACATCCAATCATTTTTCAGCAAAGTAGAACTGAGGGTCAGTTCAAAACTTGATACATGGTCTGATTTTTTTGGAAAAGAAGTTCTAGCTGCTGTAGGTGAATAATCTGAGCAACTGCATTTGATTTGAACTAAAAAACACAGGCTTAATGAATATCCTTGATTTTCTAGTCACAGTAGCCCATATTATCTACTACAGAACTTATCACTCATTTTTTTTCTTATCCCGTCAGAAAATTTCTCATGCCTTATCGGCAGGGACACCCTAGGTTTACTGAAGGTCCCCTCTCTACCGGTTTGAATCCCAAACAGTTTTTGAAATCGTTTACCGTAGAGAAATACCAACGAAAAATTGTCACAGTTGATAACGCCGGTGAGAAAATTCTAAGGAAGCAACATCAAGGTTTTACGACTTAACAAGACCCGGAACATTCTCTTCACCGGCCCTCGTGCTCAAAAATACTGGGTCAGAAGTCTGTTCTTATGGTCTATCTACTGCCCAGTTTATTGTTTGACTAATTAGTATTATTAGCATTAATGAGTGTTTGACGAGAATAGTTATCCACTGCTGATGGTCATACAATATGTAGGAGTCCTCCCTTACCCTATTAATGCCCCTACTATCTCATTGAGAAAAAGAAATGTAAAATCAATGAATAATTACAGAATCAAAAAAGGACGAAGTAAAATGGGATGGAAAACAAGGAAATTATGACATCGCCTGGGGCGAGCATAACTTACACTCAAACGAAAGAACAGCTTGAACCTCAACGCTCCACTCAAGAAGAAAGGAATGTACATACAGCCTCTCCTAGAAAACCTCTTTATCTCTAAAAGGCAGAGTATACCGACCAGTGGATACCTAAAGCATGACAGGGTCAGGCGAGTTGGTTTTTCCATCAGGGATTCTGGCAAATGACGTGAAGTTGCCTATCCAAACGTCAATAGAATGAATCCACACTAGGGATGTCGATTTGGAACAGTGCTAGACGCATGGTTGGGTGGATTCCTTGACACTGTTGTGCGCCACTTCCCTTTGACGGGGTAAGGCACCAACGAATGTTCGCGGAAACTCATCCAGCATGTCTAATGCATTCAAGCATAAGAATTCTTTTCAAAGAAAAAGCATGTGAATAGGGACGACTGATTAAAGCCTTGGAATTAGCCAGTGGAAAGCTTCATGCCAACGGAGAGCATCAGAGTTCTGAATACGTCTCGAAGTGCCTTAGAAAAGGTCACCTGCTTGGAGGAAAAAAGTTTCAGCGATTGTTAGACGTATTGCCACATCGACGGAGGAAGAAGCTTTGCGATGTGAAAAGGGCGCATTGAGTACGCCGTCTGAACTGGTTCGACGGTTTTTTTTCTACTAGTCATGCAAAGAGAACAGAAAAGTGCAAGTAACCATAGCTTGAATGAGAACATCTGAGTGTCTTCAGAACTGCTCGGAAAAAGAGCGGGGCTAGAACGTCTGAATGGCCGATCGAGCAGTGTCTGCCTTCTGTCCAACACGTCGGCTGCCCTCACCAATTTGCCCAATTCACCCTCACACACATACACACCCACACAGAACATCCACACGTAAAATAGCCATGATGTTCGTTCGTTCCGCGTAAAAAGGCAATCTTCTGGAAAATCGCTCTATAAGTGCTGAAATGTGGTCAAGTGTGAACACTTAGGAAATAGAACAGAAGATCTGCGGTCTCAAAGCCACCAGCGGGCTGTCAGCCATCGACCAACTGCAATTTATTTTTTGCATAAGGCTGAGTTGTATCGAAATAGGTCCTCTCCAGTGAAAGATGGCCACTCATAAAGTCTAGCCGGCTTCAACATGAACCTAATGAAATCTTTGTGATTTACGATCTCTCCAACGACGAAACTCCGATGGTGTTTTACTTTTTAATGGGGCTTTCACAACTGATTGCTGCACTGTTTAGACTATATGCTTCTATAGCAACTTTTTCGGGCCACCTTCTCTAAATACACAGGGAAATTTCTGATGTACCTTCCTAACCCTCTTGTGAGATTCACGAAGAACACCATATTAGCTGTGTTTCACGAAGGTACCAAATGTGTGTTCAGGATTGTCTTTCCGAAGAAAAAATTCCCATTCCCAACGAATGGTGTTTTCTACATGAAAAGAGAAGAAATACTGGCTTAGAGTAATGGGCTGCGCAAAATGGCTTTTCGCTGGTTTCATAGGCAAGTTACCCACTCCATTCCACTAATGTTCGATCCCATTCTGACGCCGTACATAGTAAGTGCGCACGTACTTTCTGTTGGTATTACTCGAAAAGAGGAAATCATCATGGAAAGCTACCTAACTCCAAAGTGCCCTGCCCATAAGCTAACTTTCACCAGAATGCAACCCTTTTTTCGATGGAAATGACTTAAATTTCGAAGAAAACATTTGTGGGAATCAAAGAGGAGAGCAATCATCCAAGAACCCTTGATGAGCTGAGTCTGAACCGATAGCCTGCATAGCGATTGGATAATTCATACTTCACTATACTAAAAATTCACTAGGAAGAAAAAGCATGGCGCATTTCAACTCCTAAAAACAATTTCGAAAGCCTGTACTGCGCTCATACTAATCTCGAAAGGGTATCCGAAGTCATGGCTACCGTGATGTTCCGGAAAAAACCCTCTCATTCTCCAACTCATCTCAAGTCAGTCTGTTTTCGTGGAACCAGTGCTCAGCTCCGACGTTGCTTTTGGCTCCCGGAAGGCAGGATTATCCGTCAGCACATTGCACTCTCACGTCTACCCCTTCATCTCCCTATAGGGATTATGAAATGTGTTCGTTTGACGGGCAACAAGCTCTGTTATCACTGAGCAGAATCTGAATCGAATAATTCCTCGGAAAGCTGCATAATCAGCTGCTTGGTTGTTTCACTCTGCAAATCGGCGAGCGGCGTTCCCTTTTGCAAAAAGCAATCGATTACGCATGGGTTTCCACTAAATGTATGAGAAACCTTTTTCATAGACGAGAAGAATCATCAGATCCTAAGGAGCCGAGACACTTAAACTGAAACTGAAGTGAGCTCCCTTAAGGAAACTCAGAAAACTTTTTTCGCTTGAATGATTAGGCCTTTCACAAATCAAATTTGAAATAAAAACCTAGACTAACTCAGAAAAATATGCCTCAACTATAAGCTTATTCATAGAATAGGGCAATGCAATGGCTAGAAATGCTTGACTGCAAATAAACGTTACATGAGAATCGATTCCGAACAAGTAGTGCAAATATGCCTCCCCTTCTACCAAAAAGTAGACGATCTGGGAAGACTAAAAACGACAAAATAATTAAGGCGAAGGAACGACATATAGCGGAATTAACGAGCTGAAGCATTCCGAGTGATTGATTTCATTTGATTATTCCCGAAAATAATCAAAAGGTACCATAAAAGGGGCGGAGCATGGGCAAGGGAGATCTTGCTCAGTCAGTTTTAAGCGCTATGATTACGTGTCTGCTCACAAAGTTACAGCTCGGTTGGCCACTGTTGACATCTTTCAGCACGACGATTTGAAGGGCATACAAATATGAGCAGAAAAACTGCTCACTTGCAAGCCGGAACTCAAAGTCAACACCTGGAAGCTGGAATTATGGCGGATCGAATGAAAAACTACGGGCAATGTCCAAAGCGCTGCCAACAATTGCCACCCAGTGTTCTAGTGCGATTCTTTTTTTTCAAACAACTCATCTTAATTTGTACCACAAACAGCTGTCGTACGAATCCTCGCTACTTTACGATCCCTTCGAATCTTTTCAATTAGTTCCTTCAAACGCTTTGTTATGACGGCTGAATGAATGGTAAAAGATGAGACTGTCAGATGATTAATTTCATCCTATGACTACAAGAACCGGTATCGATTTACCATTGAAAAAGGTAGGGGCTCTAACATGCACAGAATCTCTTTCAGCCACTGTGACCTGTCATAACTTCGCTCGGCCTTATGAACAATCAAGGAACTGGTTTGATATGAACAAAAAAGCTTACGAGAGGAAAAAGGAAACATGGGAACGAACGCAAAAAGGCCCAAGGTCGTAATGAGTAGGATTGAATAGAAAAAAATGAAAACATAAAGTGACAAATCTTATGACTGCAAGGGCCGGTATCGATTTACCATTGAAAAAGGTAGGGGCTCTCTTTGAACATGCACGGAATCTGTTTCAGCCACTGTGACCTGTCATAACATCGCTCGGCCTTATGAACGATCTAGGAACTGGTTTGATATGAGAAAAAAAGCTTACGAGAGGAAAAAGGAAACATGGGAACGAACGCAAAAAGGCCCAAGGTCGTAATGAGTAGGATTGAATAGAAAAAAATGAAAACATAAAGTGACAAAACGGGAGAAAAAGCTGCCGGTAGGTCGGCTCCCATCAACCTCATTGATTAATTTATGACGCGGATGTTGAAGGGGGAGGAGTAAAGCGATTAGGAAAAAATTGCGCTGCCAAGAAAAAAAGTGTGGGCCCATGAAGAAAGGTATGCAATGAATAAAGAAGCAATCGAGAAAGCGAATCAAAGCTGCAAATGACGACTTGCCCTTAAACAGGATTCTACGTCCGGCGCTCCAGGTCAAGATGTTAAAGAAAGCAATCAGCTCAGAGAAATAGGTCAAGCATGCCAGTGATTGTCAGTTTTCACTGAAAAATCTCAATTTTTTTTAAATTCCAATACATTTCAAAATAGCAAGTAGACCAAATAGCCCGTCGTTCTCGCGTGCAGTCAGCATGATGCCTGAACTCATGCTCAGATCTACTCGAAATAATAAAGTAGAATCGGGATAAGACGTTAGGGAAGAGTTTTCGCACTCACTGATAGTACAGACAACGTATGAAACCTTAGTCCTACTGGTGCCGGAGGATGGAATCGATTCGAATTTATGGAAAATTGATTTGATGATTGCTTGATCTAAACTGAGGGCAAAATCTGAAGAGCATCATCATCGTATCGAAATGGCACGCTCAGAATTTTGAGGGAGAAGACGTCAGTACATCAAAAAATTGATAAAAAGAATTTGATAGTCCCGGAGAGTAATTCGAGAATTTTATCCAACAGTCCAACAACAACAACTCTATCCAACAATCCTATTACGTTCTAGAGTCAAAATTACGTATGAGAAGGGCATTGATGCAAGAAGTTAAGTAGCATATGAAATAATTGTGAACGATTCAGAAAAAGATTAAATAGAAAGGACGGGAGAAACCAAATGAATGATATGGCTTAGCTGAATAGCCTATCGATCCCATGGGAAGTGAGGGCGAAGTAGAGCAAAGCGTTTATCCCTCTAGCGGCAAAATCTTGTTATCTGCCCTTGTTATATGAAATATAGCCGACAATTCCATAACCTCACGAATAACAAAGTATGTAATAGTACAAACTCAAACAAACGGTCGAATGAATCAACATGAAAAACCGGCAAAACGGCTTTTTCATGATGATTGCAGCGAGGGGGCAAAGAAATTCCAAGAATCCATCAGTGGACGGGGAGGTGTGCGTGTGTGGTGTCCGAAACGAAGGCCGGATGGAGGGGAGTTGTCTCGTCGAACTACCTGCGCCAGTTATGCCGGCTGGCACCTGCCCTATCCGATTACCCCTTTACGAGGTGGTGAGGGAGTATGTCAGCTGTAGTGCGGGATTTCCGTTGTTTTCCGAGTTTCACCGCCACATCGGCGTTATCCATGCGTGCAATCTCTCATTATTGCGATGAATTAGCGATGCAAATTGATTATGCTCGAATACGGGGTCGTGATTATTGCAAACGGGTGAGTGACGGGACTATAGAGTAGGCATGAACGAGTGTGAATAGCTAGGAAGGGCTGAAAGCTCAATATTGCCTTCCAAATCAGCCATGTTCTTATGGTCTAATGCAAAGTTTTATTCATATGAAGGAGTAAAATTTCAAGTGAAATTTCACACAATTTATCACTTCAACAGTGGGCTTCAACACATGATTGCCACAAATCACAAAAACAACGATAAATGAAAGAAGGCAAGTAAGAAGCCCAAATAAGTAAATTGATTGCGTGATAAAAAACTAGGCACTTGTAAATTCGTAGTTCATGTTAACTCCGTGAAATTTATGGGTTACGTATATTTTAAATTTACACTGTAATTACTACTATTTAATTATTTACTTAATCATGCGTACCAGCCTTGCTTTGTACAGAAAACTGGTAACACTCATTGCGGATAGCCAAGAAGAGCCTTGTATGTAAATATAGAAGATTAAGGATGGCTGAAGATTTCGAGCGCCCACTTTCTCTTTACCTTACAAGTAACGCTAGCACAAAATCAGAGGTTACCATTAGGCGTACTAAGGGAACCCCTTCCAACTGTAATGGTTGGATGGCATCCAAGTCTAGTATCTGCACCACTCGGTAATGGGCCTCAACCAGAAGAACCTACTAGGACGTAGGCACATGAGAATACCGGCAAATCTCGTAAGGCAGTTACGCCAGGTAATAGCCGGTCGCCAACCTCAAGGACTCTTAACCTTACCATTAGTCGTTATAATTTTATGGGAGCAATTATGTAAAGCTATGTAAGTGGTTTCATAAGGCTTGAGTCCAAATAGGAGCTAAACACTCCCCGGCCATGTCTCAATTTCCTCTGCAGCCTCAAGTCAGAGCATGATTAGCATTTCCTGGATTTTAAGACTTGGGAAATGACTTTTTCATTTTAACAAATTGAAACCGAAATAGGAAAACGATAATAAACGAACACTGAGTTAGTATTGGGAGCAGTAGTTTCAGGAGAAAATGCTGTGAGTTTTCATCAAAAATACCTATGAATTTTTACTAAATACAATATTAAAGGGGAACGAAGCATTGTCGAGCTGCGAAAGAGGACACCGGGTCTATGGGTGTGTGAGAAGAATTCGTAATGGCGTGTGAGGCAATTAGCCGATAGGCTAGCTCGACAGACCTCATCGCTATTCTTGTCGCCCTACATCTTCCAGAAGACATCTGCCCAATTTTTTTGTCTCACACGCTATATATTAAAGGGGAACGAAGCATTGTCGAGCTGCGAAAGAGGACACCGGGTTTATGGGTGTGTGAGGAGAATTCGTAAAGGCGTGTGAGGCAATTAGCCGATAGGCTAGCTCGACAGACCTCATGGCTATTCTTGTCGCCCTACATCTTCCAAAAGACATCTGCCCAATTTTTTTGTCCTATGCGCTATGAATCCCAATCAAATCAAATGTGATGTTGACAGTTGGACTGCCGATTGCTGAAAAGCTATATTC
>UZAF01021129.1:0-12302 GCA_900617895.1 Haemonchus placei | reverse complement strand
TTTTGTTGCAGGCAATGGGAAGCAGCAACAGAAGGATGCAGCATCTACTCGCGCGGATTTCCCTATTCCTCCACAATGCGGTGTCTACTATTTTGAGGTATCCGGTCTGACAGTCTTATTTGGCTAAATTGCTGCGATTTAGCGTTTTGTGTTGTAGATCACGATTGTACGTGGATTAAAAGGTTGCATGGGTGTGGGTGTGTGCGGCAAATCCGTTAATCTAAACAGATTACCTGGTGGGTGCTATTTTGATTTAAACTTTTAAAAAAATGGTGTCCTCATGTATTTTAGCTCCTTTCTGGATAAACCCACTCTCTTCTTTGTTCGTGAACTTTGTAGCATCCTAGGATGGGACCGAGACTCTTATGGATATCATGGTGATGATGGAAACTTCTTCTCGTCATCCGGCAATGGTGTATCGTACGGACCGAAATTCACTTCTGGCGACGTAATTGGTTGTGGAGTGAATTTAGTGAACAAGACCATATTTTTCACAAAAAACGGTGTGCACTTAGGTACGCTGCTCTTTTTGCGTTGCCAAGCTTGATTTATGTATGCATGCTATCGACTTCAGGTATTGCTTCTCGGGAGTTGACACATATTGATGATCTTTATCCGACTATCGGTCTGCAAACCACTGGAGAAGTTGTGGATGCGAATTTCGGCCAGCGGCCGTTCCGTTTCGATATACGCCCTGAAATGGAGGTCTGAAATGTAGCCCATTGTTTTGGTCACTTCTGAATGAGCGTCATCGTTCAGGCCGCTAGAGCAAAGGTAGCCAACGAAATCCTCTCCATTCAACTTCCTCCTGAAAAAACGGATTGGATGAATAAGTATTTCGGTTTCTTATGTGCTTTGCTGTGGAAAACTTTCAACAGACGTTTTCTTCTAGTTGTGCAATTTCAGACTTGTATCATCGTGGATGGCCTGTGAAGGGTACAGCAAATCCATGGCATCTTTTTGTAATGCCGCTAAACTGGTTCCGGAAGAAGGTGAACAAAGTATTGAAACTCGGAAAGGTGAGCCTATGTGAAGACTTGATGTAATTTGATGGGTAGGCCAAAATCCGTATCTATTATATAATTTTTATGCAACATTCAATGGTGCGGAGCGATGAGCATTGAATTGGTGGCTCGTAGTTTTAGGGTAGGTTATCAGTGTAAGGTTGAAGCTTTGTTCGATTTCGTCTTGAGAAGCACCCACAAGTTCGAATTTGAAATGACAAATGCTTGAATATTAGGCTGACCGCGACAACGATGTCCGCTTACCATCATATTTCAAATTCATTGCCTCTATGCTCACAAAAGGGTCTAGGTCTGAGACATAACTAGGGAAGGTTGTCGACTTTAAATAGAACTTCCATAGAAGGCCTAAGTGTATCGATGAGTTCGGTGTGCTTTTTAGGTTTCAGAAGTAGAGGTTATTAATTGGATTCCCTAGCAGAGTTATGAGCTCCAAATTTGCTTGAGAATAGTGACAATTAGGAAAAAAAGCCTTCATACTTGACCGATGTGCATTGTTTCCACCTCTACGTCTTCACCATTAGGACGATGCACGCCGGTAAAGATGAGCACACAAATGCNGTTATTTTTGCGCTTTACTATTAGGTTGTAAGAAAAGTTTTGGCCGTTCCCGCGCGCGCGTCAGATGAATTCGAATTTTGGCGGCTGCCCATTTAGACTAATCGACATATTGTTCTCCTTAGATGAGTCATTAAATGCTCTTTCTGTCATGACGCTTTCCCCGAAGTTGGAATTTTGAGTTTGGAGTTTGGAATCTTTAAGAGGTTTTTTCTGCATAATAGATAAGATTGTTTTTCAAACGGTTTTACTTCACGAGTTCGAACTTGGTCGAACTGTGAAGGAGGCAGCCACAAACACCAATGTTCCATGGGGAGAAGGCACTGCATCGGAGCGAAGGGTTCATCGCTGGTTTCAGAAGTTTAGAAGTGGTGACGAGTCACTGGAAGACGAAGAGCGAGTTGTTCGACCATCTTTAGTTGATCACGATGTTCTGCTAAAAGTAGTCAAAGAAGGTCAATCTTTGAGAGAGATAACTAAGAAGATGGGTGTCTCCCGCACAGTCGTCGCTGCTCACCTCAAGCAGCTAAGAATGGTGAGGAAGCTTGACAAGGGGGTGCCACTCGAACTCACAGAGCAGCAGCAATGAAAGCACTTAGAGGTTTCAAGTATGCTGTTGAGAAGAATGATGTTGAGCCTTTTCCCCATCGTATTGTAACGTGTGATGAGAAATGGATCCTGTATGATAACAGGAAGCGTTCTGTTCAGTGGATAGGTGTGGATGAACCTCCAGAAGCCTTTCCCGAACCATGTTCACACGTAATGAAGACAGTGATCACGGTTTGGTGGTCCAATGG
The DNA here is from genome assembly GCA_900617895.1 of Haemonchus placei. NCBI lineage: Eukaryota > Metazoa > Nematoda > Chromadorea > Rhabditida > Trichostrongylidae > Haemonchus > Haemonchus placei. Next base: position 9,925 of record UZAF01021129.1, on the reverse strand, counting down.
ACTGGACGATGGATTAATCCACTACGCGCTTCTTCCTCCAGGTCGAACTATCACTGCGCAGTTTTATTGTGATTAAATTCACGAGATGTACACGAAATGGGGGCAAATGCAGCCAGCACTATTCGCCACGACCCACTGCTCTTGCTCGGCAATGCGCGACCGCATGTGTCGCAAATTGTCTTCCAGAAGCTGAACGAGCTGCGAATCGATGCTCTCTCCCTTCCACACTACTCAGCAGACCTGCCACCAACTGACTACCATTTATTCAAACATCTGCACAAGTTCCCAAAGGAATGAGTATTCAAAAATCAAGGCGACGTGGAAGCTGCCTTTCTCGAGTTCCTTGAATCCAGATCTCTGGAATTTTATAAGAGTGGGCTAGACAAACTTGTATCATGTTGGCAAAAATGTATGAAATCGACTGGGGCTTACTTTGAATAAAAATGTTCACTGTGAGATGAGTTATGATTTTTTGAAAGTTACTTGATAAAACGGCCAGAACTTTCTTTACAGTCTAATATTTACTATTTATTACATGCTCGAAAGGCACATGAAAATTTGAACAAAAGTCCATGTAATAACGGAGTAAACAAAAAACAAAGGTTTCTTTCTAGTAATTTTTTACGCTTGACTTGACAAGCGCTACCATTCGTTTTCGTCGCACTTACTTTGAACAGAATTGTCAGTATTTGAATTCTATGGATCTTTCTTTACACACTGAGGTGCACCCAAGAGAAATTGCCTTGAAACAGATATGTGTGAAAACCTTTACAAATACCAAGCAACCCAATGAACATCTGAAAAAAAAACAAGATGTGCACCAAATGAACTCCCTATACATGTTTAAAAAGATCTGTGAAGCAAGCTTGTTGTCCACGAAGCAAGCCCGGTTAGTGTGGGCTTTCCTTCCTCTCATGAGAGTTGTATGACCGGCTGGCGTCCGCCTCCTCTTTGGAACAAGCGACACTTTTCTGAGCCCGAAATTTGACGCGGGAGTAACAGGGCAGTACAACCGACGGAACTCATTCGAGGATACACGCGATACAATTCTTGAGCCTTTATAACCTCCTGACAGGCCGTTGTACGACCTGATAGCGCCAGATATGGTATACTACTGGGCTTCGAATTGTCTGTGGGTAGTGTCAGAAACCATTTTTATCGTGAACTGTGCCTTTAGCGGTAAGAGTATTATGTTTAGAACGTGATGTCTCGAAAACTTTGTGAGTTTGCGTTGTTGCATTGTCCTTAAACTTGTCTCACACTTGATGAAGAATCCTCTCTTGTTGACTTTGGGCTTAAAGGAACGAACTCTTAACCTAAAATATCTACCTATCTGGAATGAGTCCTAAGATGTATCAAAAATGTCAGATTCAAAGAAAGCTGAACCTAATGTTCTGATTTGTAGAGATTTTTATTGTAGAGATCCTCGCGCTAGTGCTATCTCGACGCAGTGCAGAGGCCATCGCTCGAATGGAAGATGCCTATCCAGATATCTTCGTCCTTAATAAAAATATAGCTCTTGTGTTGAAATGTCAACAATTTGTAGAGATGGCTGCGGAGATTGCAAAGGCGGTAGGTTGCCTAAGATTTATTTGCGAATCTTTGTTTTAATTCATTCCTACGCTAGGATTCCTTGGCGAAACCAGCGCCCGTATCAAGTTCAAATGGTCAGTCAATGCCGTCGTCATCAGCGGTTACGCCGAGAAGTAAGCGCTCTTAATGCTTACTTTGCACGATTGATTTGACTTCACATATTTCTAGCAACTCACTNAAATATAGCTCTTGTGTTGAAATGTCAACAATTTGTAGAGATGGCTGCGGAGATTGCAAAGGCGGTAGGTTGCCTAAGATTTATTTGCGAATCCTTGATTTAATTCTCTCCTACGCTAGGATTCTTTGTCGAAACCAGCGCCCGTATCAAGTTCAAATGGTCAGTCAATGCCGTCATCATCAGCGGTTACGCCGAGAAGTAAGCGCTCTTAATGCTTACTTTGCACGATTGATTTGACTTCACATATTTCTAGCAACTCACTGCTACCCTTCAAATCCTCATAAGCGATCTTATGGTAAGTACGGTGAGTGTTACGTTAAGCAGATAAGAGGAAAAAACGAATGTTTGGTGCCATTCGCAGTATTTTTTGACCATATAATTCCTTCAGTAGACTCTCATTCGGAGGACATTGAAGCTCCCCCTGCGAGACGAACTCCACCTTCTGGCACGGTTGATGTGAACATGTAAGCTTTAACATTCAGTGGTTCAATTCGAAATTGAAATTGCTGAAAAGCAGTCAAAATTCACATTCGTTCGGATTTTTAGATTGGGACATGTTAGTGGCTAATGAAACTACATATTTTGTGCAACATTTCATTTGTTAAAATAGCTCTTTCGACCTATTCTGGATGTTTCGTCGCTACCGGTGAACGATAGGTATTGGGGTGGATCTGCTTGTGTTATCTACTGTTCTGATTCTTTGTATTTCTAGAAGGAAAACTTTTCTGCATGTTATTTGACTTGTTGTTTTTGTTTAGCGTTTTTCGTCGCAGTAGCTGTTGCGAAGCTCTTTCAGGAAGACCAGGCTACCGCTAAAAGCTCAGTCACGAGCGGAACTGAAACCAATTTGTTCTTTACGGTCATCCTTTTCTTATCCCCTCACTACCAAGGCCCGCTTGCTCTTCCCTCCTTGGTTACATTTACATTTATCGTAGCTTATCAACACGTACTTATAGTATGATGAGCTAGCTGGTCAGCTGACATCAGCAGCCTTACAAAAATTGCGCGTTGTAGGCAAATCGTTTAGTCGCGTAGAACTTGGGTTCGAGTCCCACCCATGATTTAACGTTTTGCCCATAACTTTAGCGAGTTGACTGTGAGTGCACAAGAAGGTACATCTTTCAGCCCGACTGACATACAGATGGATGAAGGTGAACCATGCTGTTCATCTAAAGCACTTCTCTCCGATCGTAACGGCGAAGCCATGGCTGAATTCAAGAATGGCGCTGTTCCTGAGCCTGCTGACGGGGGTTTTATTGATGACGGTGTAGTATTGGGTGGTGATTGTAGTACGACCATTGTAGAAGAGGAATTCACAGAAGATGATGAAGGTTGGAAAAGAATTGCTGTACTTGTGTCGCAAAAACAAAACAGATAGTACTATTTTTTAGATATCGAGGTGGAGAGCGAGGCAAAGCGCGCTGAAGAAGAGGCTAGAATTTTGCAAGAGTGAGTTTTCGCTTTTGTTGTGATCTTGACATTTTCTTTCGATCATTTTCCTCTAGATATCAGAAGTACAATGAGATTATTGAATTCGGACGATCCATCCATTCGTTGTCACTGCAGATACCAAATTTGAGTGGACCGACGAAAGCTCTTCTAAATGTAAGCTGTCATGTATTATTTCTCATTATTGAATATTCGATTGCTCATACTTACTTTATCGATCAGGATGCGTTAGCAACCATATGCATTTTGGACTATTCTCAATTCGAATCACATCACCTGTTAAGTGAAGAACATTTGAAAGATTTGGCCAAACAAACTGCGGCGGCCATATTAGGTCAGTGTGCTTTTCCCAGTAGCAGATGTAGCTCAACTGTATTTTTTAATTGTGTTATGTAATAAATTACGGTCACTTCTTCAATCTCTTTTTCTAGAGTTCGGAGGAAGGAGCTCGATGTCTCAGTTATCTCGTTACATTCATTTATGGATCAAAATGCAGACAGAGCTCACCAATGCCATGGTTCCGCATTGTGCATTCACTGATCTCGCACAACTGGTATTTTCCACTTCGTAATGCTCCTGTACGTCAGTCATTTTGACGACTTTGTTGTAGGTATTCGGCAATTCTAGCCACTTGGCAAATTCCGGTGGAGGATCAACATCAACGGCTCAGGACGATTCAGCTATGGTCGTGGGATAGTCCTATTTGAATAACGAGTACTAGTAAGTTTTCAAGGATTAAAATGCGCTTGGAAAATGGGCTGGTTGTCGTTCACTTGTCGTTTGCTTGACTGTAGCAGTTACGGGACGGAACTTTTCAATGTTGCAGAGAGTTGGTGCTCATCACAGAATGATGCCCTTCAACGTTCACATGACATGTTTTCGTGGCAATTGTATTCTTGATGACGAAAGAGTTACTACGGAGCTTTGACGCGCCGAACTCAATAAGAAGCGATAGCTGTGCCCCTGCGTCGTACATCATATGTATAGCTCCAACTCCGTCCCATGAACCGCTTTGAGACTTCTCTGTTTATTTCTCACTTTTATCTTCGATCGACTGCTACTGACCTTTCTCGCAAAACATAGGCTCCCTTCGTTTACGGTGCCTTAGTCCCTCTACCGTGTTATGTTACCGTCATGTCGAAAAGTTTGACAGCCTGTAGCAGTTCGCCTAATGTAAACTCACCCATACGGGATGCAATAGCCGAAGCACAACCACGCGATCATATTGAGCTGCGAGTCTATTTTCGGCACCAAATGTACATGTCTTATGTGTCGACTGATTTTTGCATTTTAAAGGTTTACTGCCTTGCTAGCATCACTACATAATTTTTCTTTGCACGTCACAAGTCCCATTACCATTTTATACGTTCTCCTTTTTACCTCAACCCCTTGGGCACATGCATCATTGAAAACGTTTCTGTGATGTCATTGCCCTCAGGAAGTTTTCTACATGAAGAATAGATCCTGTGTGAGCATTCTGCCTTGTCAGTGCTCTTCAGTTCTGTATGGCTCGATTAATGGGTCGAATGATCATCTACTTCCATTCAGACAACTTTTTTCTCTGATTTGCGCCTATGTTTCTTGTTCAAACTCCGGTTTTAGTGATTTGCTGTGAGAACAAAGCGCTCTGTTTGTCGATTATAGCGCTATTCATTTTGTCATGTGCTTTTATTCCCTAGATTTCGATATACCAAATCTTTCTGTTTGACGTGTTCGTAGAACGATATCAGTGTTCTACCTTGACTCAGTCTACATTGCCTGATACCTTTCAAGTTGTTTATTTGATTTGCACTGCTGCGGCAGGCGTTTATGTCCATTCATGAAGGAGTTGAAATGTTGCTCTCCGATAATTCTTCTAGTTTCGTTCATGTGATAAACATAATGGATTATCTTATGTATGTTCTGGTGTTGTTCAAAGCGTTTCATCGCACCCGCTTTTATTATTTTGTTCTCGTTTTCATCTGTGGAAAAATACCACCATACAGGCGAAGCAGACAAAATGCAGGTCCCCGTAAATGGATGTCGCAGGCGATTCGTCTCTGTACAAGGACAAAATCATAATGGCACCTATGGTGCGAGCAGGACGTACACCATTGAGGTCTTTGTTTTAACTATGTTTTAAAGAGCGTAAAAGTTAAAGGTTAAAGGCAGTGAGCATTCGAGGAAATGTGGCTAATGCCGTTAGAAAGTTATAAGTTAGTGGAAGGTAATAAATTTGAGAATAATCGCAGAAGCTGATCACAATTTTCGTGTAGCCGCGTGCTCTAAAGGGCAGGGTAAAAAATTTTTGTAGGAGTGAGAAGAAGATATCCCAGAAGGGATTGACATTGTAGACAGTAGGAGCCCTTGTTCAGAAGCTTTCCGGCATTTCCCTAGCTGCGGTGGAGAAGGACCGTTTTTTCGCTGCGCGAATACCTCCAACGCTACAGCAGTTCCTATTGAAACGAGATATGCAGCTGGAAGGAAGGAATAAGCACAAAGCAAAAAGTTTTTTCTATTTTCAGTGTTAACGAAATCTTGGCTAGTTTCGCTGACGGCAAATGTGAATGTTAAGGCAATTTCCAATGGAGTGAATGACCACCGTTTGAAAAGATGTTTGACGCGTGGGAATTGAAGGCGATCGGCTATTATTGCGGATTATTCTATTATTCAAACCTGTTGTGTAATTTGGTTAACGCCTCGTATATATAAGGTGTCCTGAAGTTATGGGCGCTGAAATTCAGGAACGGCAGGATCAGTCTCTTTCACATGGTGAAGGCTCATTCGCATTCGCTTGCAAAAGGCGGAAGGGCATAGTAAATTTTTTTTTGTGATTTCAATGCTAACCATAGAGAAGGCTGCTAGACGACAAGTAGAAGCGGAACCAATCAAAGACTAACTGAGAAACAGCAGAATGGCTAGTGTCTAGGAAGATTAAATTGTTAGATTAGTCCGTTTGCGAGTCGATCGTGATTCGGGGTGACCCATGAAAAAGGAAGCAACAAAGTTGTCGATGTGGCAGATCGTTAAGCAGAAGCTTCATTACCATAACTATCGTGTGCAGAGGTTACAAGATTTTTTTTACGTCAAAAGCAATGTTCAGAGTGAGCAGAGTGATGAGCGGGCCATCTGCACAACTATGCTTAGAGTTCCTCGATTCAAGAAAGTGCAGCGATAATTCTTGGTCCTAAGCTCCGTCAAAGANCAGATCGTTAAGCAGAAGCTTCATTACCATAACTATCGTGTGCAGAAATGACAAGAATTTTTTACGTCAAAAGCAATCCTCAGAGTGAGCAGAGTGATGAGCGGCCGTCTGCGTCATTCAACACGCTGCAAAAAGAACTGGTCCTAAGCTCCGTCAAAGATCTAAGATAGTTGATTGAAAAGGGGCTGTTCTGAAGAGATCTTTAAGGACCCTAAGGAATGAAATTGTTTGAGTCAGAGCTTCCACGCCATTTTGTGATAATCGTTGGATCAAGACGGCTGCTGAATGTATTCCCAGAGACGTCTGACGAATCCTAGAGGACCATGCTCACATTGACCTAAACCTATTTACCTGCGTGCATACGAACACACTCACTTACAAGATGTGGAGATGTAGAGTAATATCCTTTTTATATATAAAGCGCTCGCGTCTGTCCGCTTGTACGATAATTCGATATTACCTGAAGTAGCACCTGCAGAAGTCGGGTCAATTTTGGGTTGAGTTCGGCATAGGGCAAAACCAATAGAGCACATGTGAGCTCAGCGGAGCTCCGCCTACATACAGGGGGAGGGGCATGCACGACAGTGGGCGGTGTTTTAAGCAAACTGTCTAAATTAGGTTTCATAACAGCCCAGACGCCGGGAAAAAAGGTGAGAGATGGGTCAACAAGTGGAGTGAAGGAAACTTGCCGTCGGCGGGTGGAGCGTTATCGCAGTACGCGGTACCTATCACTTAAGACCATAACTCGATCCAAGGGAAGCGTGGAGGCCAGAAAAAAAAATAAAGGAAGTGAGCAAGGCCTCATGCGTGTTTGGCACGCGTAAGCATGTCGAAGCTCCACCCACAGTGGGTGGGGCGTGCATTCAGATGTTAGGTCCTTTTTGAGAAAATTCATAACTCTCTTCAAAAGCGTTCTACAAGTACAAGAAGAACGGTCTTCATGGTGGGCAACCTCAGAGTAGGCCATAGGTAGATTTTGGGTTCTGAGCCGAGTCGTATCATTTTGTGCACCTCACCATCCCGTTCGCCTCAAGAAAGGGTTTCTTAACATTCCCTGGATCGATATGTGCGTGCATTGACCGACCATATACTGCTTCAACAGAATTTCTAGATGTTAGTTCACCTGTAACAGCGCATTTCCGGTATTAAAAGTGGGAACAATATTCTCCGAATGTGAAGAGGGTATTTTTCTCGAAAAGTTCTGTTGTAGATGAATCATTCAATCGCTCTCTATCGAAAGTAAGTGGCGTTACCTTACACTCCGTTCTTGAGTGGTCGAGGTAGGGGGTGGGGCACCTACATTTGGTCAGTAGTGGTTGAGAAAATTTTTCTTCGCTTATCATTCCCGAGCTGCTCAGTCAAGGAAGGTCGTAAATAATTAATGTGAAGCACAAAACCGCTCTATAAAAAAAAGAACAAAACGAGCTGTACTCCGGGTACTAGAACCTTCACGTCACGGCTACGACTCCATCGCACTACCACACCGCTATTGTCGCACAATACAAAGTGAATCTCCAAATGATACAGCCACCCCTAATTTCTCCAAAAACTCACAGTTCACGATGTTTCTAAAAAAACGGTGAAGTAAAAAGTGCGCCAAATCTGGATTGCCATTCGCATATTAGCACCAATTTCTAGCTCAAGCACATTTTTCCTTCGTCAAATTTTCAGTAAAAGGTGCTTTTCCAACGTCTCCAAATGATACAGCTACTTCATGTCTTCGTGTCGTATTTTAGTTCAGCGTAACGAGATTGGTTCGTTTGTGTAATGTTCTTCATTCAAAGGCAATGGTAGAGGAAAGTTGCTTTCGGAATTCGAGAAAGGTCGAACTTTCGCGCAAAGGGGCAGGGACTGTCGAATCGCAGAATTGCGCGAGATTAGAGTCGATGTGAGCAGTTGTGGGTAATTTCATCAAGAATCCTGAAACCTATGAGGAAGAAGTGCTGGACGTCCTTCGCTACTGCCGGACAGGGAAAAGCGCAGTATTTTGAGAGAAAAGTCGAACTCCACCAAGTCTTGCTGGAAATTTGATCGTCTCTGCACCTCAATGCCTCCGAAACACTGTTTGGAAGGTGATCTCAAAGTCGAAGTTTATCGTCAAGCGGGAAATGCCTACGGCGCCATTCATGACAAAAATACATCGAGAAAATCGGGTCGCTTTCGCGAGAAGGTGCAGCCGAACCGAGTGGAATGAGGTGTTCTTCATGTGCTGACATTTAACCTTCCTTTTCTTGATGGTTATTTTTATGAAAGTTAAAAGAAGTTCAATTGTGATGGTCCAGACGGAATCGGTTCTATAGGCACAACCTTAGGAAGGAAAGCCTTCAGTTTTCTAGACGGGACTTCAAGAGAGGGGAGACATGGTTTGGCCCCAGACTTCATTGAGTAGGAGTGACCTTTTATGTTCTGTACCAAAGAAGAACTCTACCTTATATCGAACTGTTATGCGCCGCGCACTTCTACCTTTTTGGCGTCAAAATCAGCACCAAATGCCCAAATTCTTGTTTTTGTGCAAGATAACGCCCCAATTCACATCAGCAAGCGCACACTAGCTTGGTTCTCTCGGCATCGGATTGCACTTCTCTCGTGGCCGGCGAGCAGCCCCGATTTGAATCCGATGGAAAATTTATGAGGCTTCATGGAGCGGAACATTTACTCCCAAAACAAGCAATTCCGAGGCGTCAAAGGGTTGAAAAAGCCATCTCGAAGCATGGTACCAAGTTTATCAGGAGGTGATTGATAGTCTTTATTTAAGACGTATTTTCGAAGTAATTCGAAGGAATGGTGGACCAACTGATTATTGACTTTGCAACTTTCTCTTCTTGTTGTACGTGTATTGTTAGATATATTAACCCTTTGACGACAACGCGGATTTCGACGTGACGCGCCCATGGGACCTCGCTCCCCTCCTTTCGCACGCGACTGGCACACACCGGTGGGTGATACTGTCTCAGGGGAAAATTCTTTCACTGGCTTACTGAATTCAGCAATTGGTAAGGAACAAGAAAGTATGGTGGCTCCCAAAATTCGGTGCCAATGTCTCATGTGCCAGACGTAGTAGCACCCACTGGTGGGTGCCATTGTCGTCAAAGGGTTAATGTTGTTAGTGGCTGTATCATCTGAAAACGTTGGAAAAGACCCCTTTACTGGAGAATTGACAAAAAAATGTGTTTCCAAGCTGGAATTTGGTGATAATGTGCGGATTGCATTTCAGTTTGATACATTTTTTACTTTGGCACTTTTTCAGAAACATCGTATACTGTGAGTTTTTGGAAAAATCAGGGGTGGATGTATCATTAGGAGACACACTGTGGTGCGCTGCTCGGTTCGGTTATAAGTTTGACACAGTGGTATAACACAATAGCAAAAATATTTCATAACTTCGTTTCCAGTAACGTTCAGCAGACTTATAAGGCATTCTTGGGGAAGTTGAGATCGGCGTTTGAACCACCTGCGGCGGCGGTAGAGATCTCATCTTGAATGGCCACTGCGACCAAGTATCCTTTCACTTTCAACTTAGT
>UZAF01021127.1:0-14548 GCA_900617895.1 Haemonchus placei | reverse complement strand
ATACTCATCAACAGGGTAGCATGGGCTTGAAGAAGGAGTGGCCATAGGACAACAGCCACGGAACTTCTCAGACCCCATGGTATGGTCATGGCGTTTAAAGTGATGCCATTCCAGGTCGTAGCCAATGAATGATGCCATTCCAATCCGATGCACCTTCAAAAAAAAGCAAATTCCTAAAACAAATTAGTTCATAATTCAAGTTAGCTCAAATGCCGTGATATTGGCTTAACCAGATAGCGTTTGCATTTCATCTAGAGGGTACATCCCCATTAAGAGACGGAACTTGAAAGCTTATTGAGAGGATACGCGCTTCTTTGTCGCTTCATTCAAAAGCACTAAATGAGAAAACATCGTAAGAAAAGGAAGAGGAAGATATCAGGGTTCTCTACCAAAAAAGGAGAGAAAAAGTTATGAGAATAGTGTAGGTGACTGTAAACCCGGAAAGAAAATTCTTCTGAGCCCACAGTGAAACGTCATCTTTCTATAGGCTTCTGATGGATTTTCAATTTGCTCTTTGAAACTTCAGGACGGTGAAACTGTTTGCGAAAACATTTTATGACTACTGAATATAAGAAGGTGAGCCTTGCAGCTTATCCGGCCCTACTGTTCAAAACTAGTCAGACAGTTCCCGTCCAGTTTCCTCACTTTCAACCATAGCTCCCTTACAGCTTTCTTTGAGACAATACTCTTTTATCAAAATCCGCTGTACTCTTATGTCTTTACTCCATAAAGGGAGCTTTCAAAAAAAAAGATTGACAGAACGACAAACTTTGATTAAATTCAAGCGGTGATCAATTCGGGCCAGACAATGTAAGCGAACCATATAATTCGTATAATTTTAGAGAATGTCAATGTTCATACAAGGAAGATGACCTTTGTGAAATTTGGAAGTCTCTCTTATTAGTATGAGTTTGGAAAAAGCCTGTTACACATGAGCAAGGCCTTCTAGCAAAACCAAAACAAGCAAAGCAATTTGAAGGCGTGGAATGTCTGGAAAGGGGATCTGACAGGGATCCTTGAATGTTGTTTACCCAGGAACATAGTAGTGTTGGTGAAATAGGAGCCGCGAATTGCTGCAGAACAACAAATTCGAATCGTTGAATTCCGTTGGAAAGTCATGGCCCGACGGACGTTAAGCAGATTTGTTGAATATATGAGAACAAGAGAGAGAGAGGTTTGATTGTAGTTTAATGTTGGTGAATACGTATATGGAGAAAAACCAGTTCGAGGGATCAAGCCCGCAAGAGACTGGTGACTGCCAGATTGGCGTGAGGCCAAACCCGCAAGGAAACAGCTCTACTAGGGACCATAGATCAACGAGAGTGTTTTTGATTGCCAGCTGAATGAAATTCGAGGCCCGATACGCCGTTGCCGCCCCGCCGGAGATACTCTAATGAAACCCGAAAAAGCTGCCGAAAACGGAGGCGGTTTTTCAAAAGATTTGCGAGCGGGTCTCGTCGATGATAATGGATGATAATGGAGACCAACAGACAGATAGATTGAGCGCCTAATTGGGAAATTCTTTCTGGATAGGTCTTTGCAACACTCCATTTATAGGGATCCAATTAATTTTATATGGATCTCTATTTGAATTGCTTTCCAAACTGTCCTTGAGCCTACTACAGTCAAGCATTTTGGAACAACACCTCAGTAAAGTTTAACCCTCACGTGTTTCAATGATTTTTTGACAAAATCCAACTTCAAGGAACTTCATAGGTTTACAGACTCTAGGTTCCAACATGCTGATGTGTTAGCGGGAGCTTTATGTAGAATCGTCAGAAAAGCCCCTCTTCTTGTCCACCCGACTTGAAATTTAGCAATGTGAATAGCTTGCACAAGGAACCGCCATAGTGCTTAAAGGCACAGTTCACGATAAAAATGGTTTCCGAGATTTTCCTTCAGTATGAATTCGAGGTTCCCCCTTATACCATATCTGGCGTTATAAGGTCGAAAAACGTCCTGAATAGGGCATATTAGGGGGCCAGACATTGTATCATGTGAATGCCACACCCACAGTGGACGAGATTCAACGGCTTTGTAGAGGGTGCACTATCTCAAGTGACTCCCATGTAGGAAATTCAAACAACTTGTCATAGCCCATGGCGGTGAAAGGCAGTTTCGGACAATTTCGGCTTGATGCAGTCATCTCTTTACGCAATGGGAGCAAGGTGAATCCCATCCATATATCCATACATGCCGTTCCCGTTACGGTGATCTTCACCCAACCTCCACTTCCTCCACTTTCAAAAAGCCTGAAACAGGGGGATTCCCTCGCTTTCTTCGCCCCCGAACGTACTCCTCTACGTCAACACCTCCGCTTTTCAACCTGAAAAGGGTACCTCAAAATTATCGTGAACTGTGCCTTTAAATGCGTTAATATTTGGCCACAGGCTACAAAACCTTGCACCGAACGGCGTTCAACTTTTTTTCGGACAATGTTGTCTTGAGCAATCGACCACTACAGCATATTGGCTTCGTCATTAGGTCGAGGGCAAACTCGGATAACATCACAATGAGTATTCGATGTTACTTCGGCCAACTTACAGAGGATTCCTCGTCAGGTAGCATGCGCTGGATAACGATTACGAGATTAACTACACAGAAGCAATTAGGGAAGCAGTAACTTGGAGTAATCGTATAGGAATGAGTACTAGATAAACCTTACGACTAGTCTGCATCCCCGTTACCGATCCTGTTAATGTTTACAACCTGGTTTCAGAGTAAGTAAGTGGTCGCATGAGTCATAGACAGCTTGAAGATACTACAACAGATTCTGGAGACAGATCAACGACGTCGTAGACTGGCTTATGATGGTTCCATGAGTATCTGACATGCTAGAGAAGATCGCCTTGGACCGTGGAAGATCCCAGTATGTCGGTGTAGCAATGATAAAGAGTTTATTCGGCGGTTCTAACAAAGCATCCAAATTCTATTGAGAGCGAAATCTCTAAGGGGCCCACTGCACAAACCATCTCAGTACCCTAAACCATATACCGTAAAAGACCACTTCTACTATCATACTGACTTTGTGATGCTAAAGTTCTTATTAATTTGCCTGTTTAAAGCAAAAGTATGCCGCTCGTACGCGAAGAAATTATATTCCGTACGATATTCAAAAATAGTAAAAACTCAAAGTGCAAAAAATCGTACATGATTGCTATTCTAATTCGTGAATACTGACAGGGCGTCAGAGGAATCAAGAGAAGGACTCCGGTAAAGTCATACGGTAGGTAAATTCTGAGGAGGGAGAAGCAAAAACCTATGAGAGTTCCTCAACCCCTTACAATCGGTTCGATTTTAATTGTGTAACTGCTGCGATCGACCTAGATCTTACCGCTATTTCACAGTTACATTGAAAATGATTATCAAAAATATCAAAAGTAAGGATTACGGTTAACGAGACCTACGAGTAGCGAAAAGCTTTGTATCCTTCAATCACTTGAACGCTCGAACACTGATTTAACAACAAAAGTCTCCATTAAAAGCCATTAACCCGTCAATCTCTTTGATTTGGAGCATGATGGGCTTTATGAACGTGGCACCGACCGATTTCTCAGTGGAGACTTCAGTAAGGGCCAAAATTACGACGATTGCAATCCTTTTATAGCTGCTTTTACTTACTTTTATTTCAAATTTCAAAAAAAAAAATTTCCCATACACTCTTGAAACTTACAAGGAGATCCGATTACAAAAAGAACTAACTAGCGAAGCTCGAAGTAGTGTATTGAGAAGGGGCACTATGTACCACAAACATGATTCAGGGATCGAACCAAAGATTAATAACTACCCAGATCTACCAAGCCCACCATTTTCCCGGGATCGGTTAAATTGAATCAAACGTGTCTGGGACAATGGGAGAAAAGCACCAACTTTTACATTGGTTGACTATGGCGATTCATTGTATAGGCTACATATGTATTGAAAATGCCGCTACGATTCTGAATGGAAGAGAGTGCACGGCGCTTTCTGGAAACGCGATCGGTCACTGCTAGAAGACTTCGATTATTTTTTCAGAATTTCCGCGGTGATCAACATTGATGTTGAAAGCCCCAAAACGTAAAGGATCAGGTCTTTCACAGAAAATGTTGAAGCTTAACAAATACTTAACAAATACCAAGCCTGAATTTGTAGATAAACAAAAATACTCTTAACTAGTCTTATCGATAAAAGCCAACTAAAGAAGAAAAACGCTAATCTTAAGACAAGTCAAGTACTAGCTAGCTATTATTTTGATCGAATATAGGAATGAGAATAAGGTAGGACAATAGAATTGGACGGAATAATCGATGAGCGAAAGGATTAGTCGTTTGTCATGAAAGGAAGACATGCGATTGAATGATTGTTATGGGAAGTGGAGAGAAATCGTCGGAGCAGCTTTTCCAATTGTTTTGTCAATTTCCCAAAATGAAAAGAGCGATTGAGGCGAAAAATTGTACTTTGGTGAAGTTCTTTTAAAAGATTTTTAAAAACTTGTGGTAGTACCGGTACACTGTGAAACCAGTAGCGAAGAGAAGAAAAAAAAAAGAAAACGGAGATGAGGAGATGGGAGATGAACATCAGGAAAGGCCTATCGACAGGCCTAGTAAGCAGCGGGTCATCTCTGAGGAGATTGGTCAATTGATTTTAAAACTGGTTTCAACGAGTAATGACTTGTCTGTCAAGTCTTTACTGAATTAAACTTGTAGCAAATCGATTGACATGTAGTCTATGCAGGGGTGCCGGTAGTGTAATGGATACGAGCACGGTGTCCAGATAGCAAGTACGGGTTCGAGTCCCGTCCGAAGCCGACGTTTTGTCCATAAGTCGCCAACATTGTGAGAGAGAAGGCCTCTTTCGAAAGCAGGTCTGGAACGGGGCCCTTTACCCAAATCTTATTTGAACCCAAGAAAAATGTTAAAGACTGTACACTTCCTTAATCCCTAGCGAATACTGCTTCAGACTGTAAAAATGTTGGAAAGAGAGCATTTGAAAGGTTTTTGTTCAGTGAGAACATTAGCGACGGTACTGTACTGAGAATATTTGGGTGCAGACTATACGATCTGTACAGGAAATTCCTGGTATGCCAGCCCGAATGCCGTCCTACATTATTCGGGCTGTCATACCAGAAACTTCCTGTACAATCTTACCAACAAGAAGGCTAAATGGGCCAATTCTCGTTAATGCGATAATCGTACACTTCAGCCTAACGGACATGTTTCAAGAACCAGTTCCATTAGTGGATTTAGTAAGAAACTAGCTAAATGGCCTGTCATTGTTTTTTATCTACCCAGTCAAGTCTGCATACAATTGATCAACCCACTTGGGCCGAAATGTCCATCTATGTAGGCTTAGAGAATTCGATACAGAGCACGAAAATACAAAGGGAAAGACATTTCTCAGCCCCTATCTCGTACCTCGCCTCTAAAAATGACTCTAGATAACTCGATTTTTGGGAGAAGGCACTTGGGGCCATAAACTGGTTTGGAACGTATTTGCAAATATGCATTAGAGGAAACTGATTGGGAAATGAGGTTTTCTTGCAAAAGCCACTGCAGAAAAGTGCATCCGTCAAGGCACTTGAAGTTAAACGCTTTCTAGGAAGTTGTCGAGATTTTGCAGAATCCAGAGGCAGCTTGAAAATGAGACTAGTGCTTGGACGAGAAGTTTCCAGAATAGTTTTTTGGCCGCTCCAGACTCTGTGAAAGGCGATAACGTCGGAGTGTAAGCCGATTGGGAATCTTGTTAATCCCGGCTGCATGCTTCATCAAGCCCATATGTATTCCGAGCTAAGAGCCTCCAAGTACTAGCTAGATCGAACACCGAAGCGATTCTAGAGTACACGAAGTGAAGGAGTTTCATTCTCTANGGGGGGGGGGGGGCGGGCTGATCCATAATGAGGGCGGAGTCCATACATTTTTGCAACTAGAGTGTCCCGATGCTTCCCAATATGTTCCGTCAAATCCACAGTGTGGGTATTCTACATTTCTACACATGCCCCTTCCCTGGATCTAGAAACTCCTTTACTATGCATTTATTAGGGGGAAGAAGATCTATTCGGAATAGCCAACTAGTTACACGACTAAGAAAAAAGCAAGAAATGATTGAAAGAATGATAGAAAGAGGAGGAAAATATTGAATTCATTTAGGTTGAGGGTTCAGGTCAAGAGCCGATTATCGGCACATTCGGAATCGGAGGAGATCAGGCTGTGAATATCGTCTAGTGGAGAAAGGGCATACGTGAATGGGTGTGTCACCCACCTATCGCCGAAGACAGAGATTAATTTGAAAAATCGAAAGGCAATAGGAGAATGAATGAAGAGGGATTGAAGGCATTACTCAGCTGGCACCGTTCCAGGACAAAACCTCCCAAAAACCCTACGATTCACTTCAGAATACTTGTGATACCCCTGCTTTGGGCAGCTACGATAGGAAAAAACAGCCAACAACAAAACAATTTTACGAACCTCTATTCAAGGCCTTTGGAACACTTTAAAAAACAATCATCAGTTTGTTTTCGTTGGTTTTTTGTTGGAAGCACCTTTAGTGTGGCTTTCATGAATTCATATACTGGCCAATTGACTACATGACCCTTTGTTCTAGACGATGTTCATATGAAAAACAGTGTGTTTACTGGTTATTCCAATGAAAACTGACGCAAAAGTACAGAATTTCGAAAGAATCGTTGGGTAGACGCAAAAAGCTTTCGGAACGTTTATCTGATTTAGCATCTATCGAGATACCATCCATGATAAAGTTCCTGAATGTATGCACTCTCACTTTTGCGTAACAGTCGAACCTCTCCCTTGGATTCTGGGTTCATTCACGTAAATAACGAAAAAGAGGAAAAAAACAGCCACTAGAGACAATAGGGAGCTCCCAAGAGTTTCAAAGTGGATTCCTGTACTCCCAGAAAAATTTGTTGCCTTTACTTTCAAGGCTATGTTGGCCTACAATGACGACCTAGCAGTTACGGATTTATGAGGCTGCGAAAACTTCCTTCCCTTGGAACTCAAAGGAGGTTCACTCAGAAATATGTCGGAACGCCTCATCTTATTGTTAGCGGTACAAAGTGGAAGTGAAGCGAGCGGCTTGACGCTGATCAGTCACGGGTGTAAGGCGCGCCATGCATTTCTCTTCCATCCTGAACCACAGAGGTACGAAGATTATTTCGATTCGGGCATAATTAGTTAATACGGTAGCGAGTGTCTAGACCCCACATGCCAAGACTTGAGATGGGAATGAAGCGAACTCCGTCGGACTGACATGAATTCCCCGTACAGCGAGACTGAGAGGGATGCTGATTCTAGTCGACAAAAAGTCAAGCATACGAAAATTAGTTCCAATTTGAGCACGCAATCATGCCGACTGATGGCAACAAAGCGTAGAAAACACTAAAAAGACAACGACCAACGATCAGTCTACAGATGGACCCATACAGTGCTAGGAAATTGCCTGATCAGAGGGCTGACAAGAAAAGGACGGAAAACGCTTGACCTTTCTGTTCAACCTTGCCATATTCGCAGCAACTCATCCAGTAACTCCGGAATGGGTAAATGGCTTTATGGAAGGGACAGCGAAGGGGAAAAAATAGTTGTACATGAAAGTGTTCGTGAAATACAAAAGTATATAAGTAGCCTGTAAACTCTTCAGGTTACGCCACGCATTAGGCTTGTCTTCAGAATCGCACCACTGCTTTGTAAAAATCCATGTTTTCGACTATAAAAATCCATGTTTTCGACAATAAAAACCCGTGACAACCAAAACATGGACCTGAGCTGGAAAGGGTCGGCACCTCTAGTAACCTTTGCTGCCTGAGCTGTAGCCCCTATCGTAAGAAAAGGTTGTTGGAGGGGATTTCCAGGGGAAAATTCTTGTTATTTTAAGCAATCTCCAACAGTTCAAGGTATCGCAAATGAATTTTGAATCGATAAAGCTTTAAAAAGTCAAACGAGAGTCTGTAGAAGCAAATAATGGGACCTATGTATCACCATGGCAATCTACTTCAACGGTTAGGCGACTCGACAAGTGCTTTCATTCCGCAAAGGAAACTGTTCATCGTAAAAGGCTCATCTTCGGCTAAACCAAAGAGTAGAGCCATAAAACGAGATCATCCCCGTATGGGATAGCAGCGGACGGGCTTTGACGGCAGACTGCTCCATTGAATGTTGCCGAGCAGATGAACGTGGTGAAATAGCGCCGAGTGTTATTGCCTATGGGGTGGTGAGTAGATAAAATAGAGTACACATGCAAAAAAGAGAAAGCCAGGGGAACGGAACAGAAGATCGATGAACACTGGGCTAGGGCGGGGTAGTGACGACGACGACGAGGAGGGAACGGGGCTGAACGGGCGGGGGTGATGGGTGGGTAGCTAGCGTGGTTCAAATTTACCATGTAAAGCGTCCCGCCCGTCGCCTGTTGGCCCAAGTGCATAGCGCATGGCGGGAAACCCACCTTACTGTCGTCGTTGTCAAGTCGATTTCAAGGACGAAAGCGAAAACCAAGTAACCTTGGATTACTGTCCATAAAAGGACAGCGGAGATGGCAATAAATTCACAACGGACGCCAAGACGGAAAGGTTCAGAGAGGAGAAATTCTCTTTCGAAGATCACGTGAACTGATTTGTCTCAGCGAAAACATATCATGCCGGGTGGGTAAAGAGAAGGGAGCACACTGGTCGAGTTCGGATGCGCCGTGTAGACAAATGCCATTTGAAATTGCTGATGAGTGTGAAGGCGTATTTGCTCCAAACAAAACCTAGCAGCGTTCAGACGCTCACGTTCGTTGATTCCTCCCGGCATAAAAAAGTAATTGGCACAAGATAAAACAATATAGGATCTATCAGAAGGATTTCTCGGAAGTGCTAATTTAATGCAGCTTTTGCCCGTGGCGAAATCTCTGTCTCCAGAAAAGGCCTCTATATCTTTCCCTCATCAGATTTGTTCATACTTCATGTATTGCACTTAGGGTGAGTCATTGCCGATGGAGTGAAAAACTGACTGATGAAATCGCCTAGGACGGAAGGAGACGAAGGAGCGCTGTCGAAAGCGCCCGAAAGAGCAAATGAGGGAACAAAAGGGTTTGGCGATTGGAAAAACCATGTTGAAAAGATGTACTAGTTGTACCAAACATACATAAAATCGAAAAAATTCTCAAGTTGTCTAAGTCTCAGCAATAATTGCCATGGCGACAAAAAAATCAAAAATGCTCTTTCAAGTACCTAATGATTCGAATTCAAAAGTGTCAGTGCTGTAATACTCCCAAAAAAATCTGGTACGAGTCAGTAAACCGAACCCGGAGGGACGGAAGGCTTCTCTCACAGTTGCAGATTGCGCTGTGCATGTCGACGGAGGTGGTGTAGTGGTAAGTTGTGCACTATCAGATACACGCATGGCCCGAGAATTGAACTCGGCTCGTTCTCGCTCCAGCCTTCCATCCCTTCGGGGTCAGTTTATTGACACCCGATTCATTTGGGAGTAAAACAGCACTGACTTGCCATCACATTCGAAACGCCACTACGATCCCGAAAGGGAGTCGAGTGGAGGGTGCATCGCAAAAACGGGATCGATCACCAGCCAAAACCTTAGACCTTTTTGAGTGTGTCGATGTATGTCTGAACGGTGAGGTGAAAGAATATTGTCATCTACCCAAAGCAAAAAATAGAAATCACTAGTAGCGTGGTTATATGGGGATGGAGTGTCATCGTCCATGGTCCCGATGACCCCAACGCTCCCCGCGCCCCGCCCCATGTCTTCCTAAGAGCATGGGCCCGTGCTCTGGGCTTTTTGCTGGTAACACCGACAATAAACGGTTATTTCTACACTCGTCTCCCGCCTCAACAACAAAACCACTGAACCGCCCTACACAGGAAGAGCAATACTTCAATAACGACTAAACAGGTAGCCTATGTTTGCAATCAGTTTTTCCTCTTATGAGATCCCATGATCAATCAAAAGCAGTGTGCCCAAAAAAGAATAAACAGTATAAACGTCATGAGGTGTGGTGTTTGCACAGGGCTACTGTGGCCGAATCCATTAGGACAGGATGTGGCTAAAATACAGCACGTAGAAGAATCCCGAAATAGTGACATCATTTGGAAAGTTGATGGATGGAGCACCGTTTTTGCTTCGGATAACTCGTACGCGTTGCCTTACAACTATCAAGCCGGTGGTAACATCGGTTAGACCCGTTTGAAAGAGATGTGGATCATCCACAAACCCTCTCCCTTAGAAAAAGCCTGCGATTCCTGCTCTAAGCTTATTGTGCTTATTGAGTCATATCACAGAATCGCACAGGTACCAGTTATTCCAGTTACCTTGACTACAGTGTCGCAGTTTGTGAATTCACGCCCCATCGGCGAGCTGTGTTCCCCACATTTTCAGTGAGTGGGCGCTTCAGAGTTGGACGACGTGCATTGTTTCAACCGACCGAGCGACCGAATGATGGCGTAGCTGGCCACGTGCCGACAATCTGGACACCGATCGGTACCGCTCACGTAGCCTTAAACGCAATTCATCCTGCGTTGGCGACACGGGGCCAGTAACGCTGTCGGTCGGTCGGTCCCTCGGAACAATGTCAGTCGTTGAACTCTGAAGGCACTCATTCACCGAAGTCCAATGGATGATTGGAGCGCGCCACGTATGGGTCATATTTGGATGATTGCGAAGCGGTGATCAGTTTCTCACTGGTCCGAGATCATCACTGCATTTCGAAGCCTTAAGACATGTATTAAAGATTCGTCATGTGTGTGCGCGCGTCTTTTGAGTTCCTATACAAACTCTTCACCTATCGAGTGTAACGTTAGTGCCAAAAACCAAGCTCTTGGCAAGGTGGCGAAGTTTTCTATCAAACGGTCCCTTCATATTGAGATGCTTATCTCACATAATAGCAGCTGGTTTACAGAAGTTTGATGGATTCTCTTTTCCTTCTAATGTCGATTGGAGTTGTGTAACGAACATCGCCTTGTAGCCTTATAGCAAGACTTCAGCTAGTCTCCACTTGAGCTTCTCCCAAACAGGAAACAATTACAATACATCCATTTCGCGAAGTAATAATGTGGGTTCAGAGGTGATTCCACTTAACTACATAGATCGAGAGAATGGAAAAGCTGAACTCACCACTAGACAGGTTTAGCAACCTGGGGATTTTGTGATACAGTAATCCCGCATAATGAAAAGACAACACAATGAATGACTAAGGATACACGTTAGAACAATCCAAAACTGCTTTGCATCCAGACCAAACATTCAAGCCAGGATCCACAACAAGGAACGATGTAACATAAATCAGAACTATGGTTATGAAATACAGTAGTCAGCCAACGCATAAAAGAAAAGAGACAAACAAGAGAAGAGCAAATGGTTAGGAAAACACATCGAAAAAAGCCTTGGGTAAACCCACGAGATGGTGATAAGGACCAATGCCGTACTCGTCCACAACCATGTATTCAAGTCAGGACCCACTGCATCACAAGACCTGACAACTTCGAAATCTTACTGATCACGGCAATCACGTACGAATGCCATCATAAAATTGTAGGAATCTAAGTGAAAAGCAACAAAATATTTAAAAAAATTAACTTCAGAAGGAGGCATCTGAACAATCAAGTCTAATAAACATAAAAAAGCCAGTCAAGAAAAAAACGGTGTCTTATCGGTTGACCGGGAGGGGGGGTTGAGTACGGTAATTGCAGTTTGAAACAACAAACAACGACAACTAAAGATTTGCCGCATACCGCAAAGCAAACGTGGAAAATAAAGGAGAAATTCCGTCACCCTCGGTATACCACTGGAGTCTAAATTCTCGCACCCACAAGCGAACTCTGAACGGGTCAAATGGTTTGACAGAGGCTTTCGTTGCTATCATCGAACTATTCGCTTGAAAAACTCTGTTCGTTTCCAACTGCCTCTTCAAGGATTGACTTTCCTGAAATCACGGAAAATGGCGAAAGGGCTCAATATTTGAAGAGAAGGGGCAAAAATACTGGCAGGGACTAATTTTTCAAGGTCCTCTTCGACCACTGCCGCCACTGGAGCTTGCCAGTGGAAAGCTCGGGGAGAAAAATGATAACCCTCGAATGCGAGCGGGTTCTCTATAAATTTCTAGGGCAATTCGTAGCTTAGATTCAAAATCAGTTTGGAGCTTTGGGTGAAAGGGTTTCAGTTTTGGTTCGTGTCTATACATTTGCCCATATAAATAATAGCTACATGATGAGTAGCTTTCTGCTTTTTCTTTCGCATCTATGGGGGATTAAAAGATGTAGCCTGGTGAATGGATGTGCGTCTTAGAAGGAGAATGGCGGGGAAGATGAGGAAATCGGGAAAAAAGGTTTCATAGGTTTCCAATCCTTTGTTCTCGGGGTGTTCTAGGCAACGAAATTGATGGAAACCGCGAAACCTTATGGGAAGGTAATGGTCTGCTCATTTCTGGTTACCACTGCCATGACGTGAATGGGAGGTATTAGTGAATGCGGTTAACGGAAACGACGTTAATCAGGTTTAGGGGCTCGTTCTCAGTCCAGATCTTCCCTAAAGCACCTGTTTTCCACTTCCTGCCCTATGTCTGATGATTTCCTAATGAATTAATGGTGTAGGACGGTATTGTGGCGTCAACAAGCAAACAGAATCGGAGCACCGTTCGGTCGTTTTTAATAAAGAGGGGATTTTTAGCTCGTGCAGATGTCAGCCACGTGGCTTTGACAGCTATGTACATCCTCCCATCTATCGCTGGCANCCCCAGTAAAACGCCTATGATCTTTCAATTCCGGCAAGAGCTCAGGGATTGGCTACTAACATACATATCCCGTTATTCTCATCAAAGCTCACATAGACGAAGTCGCAAGTTACTGTAGCGAACCCTCCTGCTCTGTCTAGTTATTCAAACGATAAATATCCCCAACTGAACGCCCTCGGAATATTTATCGTTTGAATAGTTGGACAGCTGCATTTCATGTATTTCACTTGAAAAAAGATGAGGATATTTTTAAGAATAGGGAGATGCCTCTTTTGTTTACGACTGATTCTTACCCATACATTTGCGACTAGGGACTCCCACGAGGAAGTCTTCAAGATCGTGAAAGACATTGGTTTGCGAATTTATTGAAAAGCAGTAATGATCAGGAAAATAGGTGGAAGCAAATCAAGGAGTACCCTTGCCGAGCCCGCTAGTTCAGTATTAATGGGAAGTCTTGGACGCAGCACATTCGCTGTGAATAGCTTCCAAAAGGGCAATATTCTTCACAAGCAAAAAATCCTCTGACGACAATCGATTCATTTCCTGCTGGAGCCAAACAAGGTAATACTGACGTTAAAAGGTTTGCGAATGGGATTTGAGATCGTTCACTTTTCATTACCAGATGAAACGAGGTTCTAGGCAATTTCAACGACAACTGAACCCATCCGGTGAATTGGCCTGCTAAGTATGGACGTCTTGTTAAGTCTGGCTCACATTCAATCCGAGAACTGGTCTCGTGGCCGTGCGTGAGGTGACAGCTTCCCAGCATTAGCTTCCTTCACACTCTCATAAACACAAGGAAATAAACAAAGACGTTCCGAAGCATGCATCGACACCACTTTTTACCGTACCGCCTGGAATCAGATTCCTCAGGGAAGACAAGGACTCGCTGGAGTAAAACTCCAATGTGGAACTGAAAGTTTACACAAAAAATTTAGACAATCATCGGGTTCTTTTCCTTCTTGGAGGAATATGTATGATTTCATCGAAAGTCATAGAGACCATAGACGAGAACAGAGAGAGAGAGAAGGCTAGAAAGCTACCTAGCTATCTATCTACTCAAAAACTTGTAGGTCTTCTGCTCCGGGAGGTCTATCCATCACCATAAAAATGGCGTCCATGGAACCTTTTCCAATTTCTGGCCACTCTTTCAGGAATCAGGAAAAAATGCAAGATAGCGCGTATACATTAGAGGGTTTCTCGTTTGATTGGAAATTGTCATAAAAATTACAAAAAAATAGAAAAGTCGTGAAAATGTGGAAAAGAATGAAAAAGGAGAGCAAATGAGCAAGTAATTTCTCAGCCATCCCTTCAGCTCAGTGGTGGTGATGGAAGCTAAAGGCTCAAAGTTCCGCGATAGATCTCATAAGTCATTCAGACCAAACCACAAGTTGCTGACCATGAGTAGTTGCGAGATTTGTGTGGGTCGACGAGAAAACGACTGGAACATCTGCATGTTTTTCTTTTCCTTGAACACAGAGTTCCTTTTAAGTGTTGTCATTAGTCAGCTCGGATTTGGTTTCTCCCAAAAAACTTGACCGAAATCAGGGACATTGTTGATCGTTTTTTACGAGTTTTCGAGAAGTAAAGGATGAAAATGTGCCTCTTGACCGTTTTTCTGATCTTTGCAGGGGTCGATTATTCTGAAAAGAAAGAATTTTGACGTCAATAATTCCTGTTTTCGAGATGTGTCCCAGATTCGACTTTCTTCAGAATCGCAGTGGCGTTGTCTGTGCGGCCTATGAAACGACCTGCAGCGGCCAGCTTAGAAACAAGTTCTTCTAGTCTTCTAATCTCCCAGACGAGACTGACACTCTTGGAGGGATGGAATTATGTTGAC
>UZAF01021125.1:0-12460 GCA_900617895.1 Haemonchus placei | reverse complement strand
AATCTGATTGCCGTTCACCACTTTCGCATTGGACCGAAATTGGTGAAAAATCGATAAGCTGGTTGGCAAATTGCCACAGACGGTCAGCTGGTCGACCGTCCCCTTCTGGTACAAGTATTCGGCTGTATTTCTACTATTCGACTAATGTTCTGCTCTATTCCGTTCTACTAAATTATTCTCAGCCGTCATCAGAAGGATCAGGCACAATAATCTCAAAATCTTAATATCGTCAGTAGAATAAATAATATTAACGAAGAAGCCAAAATCAGCAGTTTGAGCGTGTTGGTGCAATGGCAGACATTACGTCGCTTTCGTCTATTCGCCTGAAAATTCGCTTAACCGCCGTTTTTCCATTATGAAACTCGCCCAACCCCTTTTTCTTTTTTTTTGACCGTTTATATTTCTTTTTTTCGCTATTTTTCGCGTTTTATGCTTTACCATTGCCCTAATGTGGGCCATACCTATCACTATCTGTGAAATACCGGATCCTCTAGATTATCGTGAACGGTGCCTTTGAGTAGCTCATTTATGAACAAAGTTGCTACAGTTCTTTTACATGCGGAATCAACCTTAAAGGCACAGTTCACGATAAAAATGGTTTCTAAGATTCCCCCATAGGATGAATTTGAGGCCCCTTCGTGTAGGAAAACGGATTGACTAGGGCGTTATAAAGACTTGAAGATTGCATCGTGTGTATTCACGGACGAGTTTCACCGGCATTGCAGAGGCTGCCCATTCACAAGGGAGTCCATGTAGGAGGCTCGAGCAACTTGTCATGACCGATAGCGACAGAGAAAGACAGTTCTGTTCAGTTCTGGCTTGATATTGTCAGCTCTCTGTGCAATTGCAGCAACTGAAATCTCGTCCGAATACCACTCCCATGTTATTTCTGTCATGGTAATCTCGTCCAACCTTTATTTTCCTTNGATCCTCTAGATTATCGTGAACGGTGCCTTTGAGTAGCTCATTTATGAACAAAGTTGCTACAGTTCTTTTACATGCGGAATCAACCTTAAAGGCACAGTTCACGATAAAAATGGTTTCTAAGATTCCCCCATAGGATGAATTTGAGGCCCCTTCGTGTAGGAAAACGGATTGACTAGGGCGTTATAAAGACTTGAAGATTGCATCGTGTGTATTCACGGACGAGTTTCACCGGCATTGCAGAGGCTGCCCATTCACAAGGGAGTCCATGTAGGAGGCTCGAGCAACTTGTCATGACCGATAGCGACAGAGAAAGACAGTTCTGTTCAGTTCTGGCTTGATATTGTCAGCTCTCTGTGCAATTGCAGCAACTGAAATCTCGTACAAATACCACTCCCATGTTATTTCTGACATGGTAATCTCGTCCAACCTTTATTTTCCTTTCGGGTTATCTCGGCGTCTCGAAAAAGGGGAAATAAAGGTTAAATCGGCGCAAGCTTACTCGGTTCTTTCACCACCATTAGCATTGATCCCAACATATACTTCCGTTTTTTGAATAAAAAGGGACACCACAAAATTATTGTGAACAGTGCCTTTAAGCGGATAGAAGGTTTGTCTCTTGCGTTAATCAATCTCATTTTGAGATAAGCCCCGCGCTGGGCTACCATTTAAAACTGTAGTGATAATTGAATGCGCTACTGGTGCCGGCAATGACTGATGAAATACGAATTGGTAGTATTATTCTTTGGGGCGAAACTGAACAGTGCAGAGATGAAAGGTTTAGTCCGTCATCCCCCAAAGACTCGATCTCATGCGTGTGGTAGCGGCTCCATTTGACACTACACCATTCAAGCTCAACCCCCTCCCCTCTATGGGGAGGGTATAATACTCTGTTTTTGTCAAGATTATTGACCATATCACAAAAAAAAACACCAGGTTTCTACGAAGCGACAGTCAACTGAAAACAATGCATGCGATCAAACAAAAAGAAACATTGGAAAATCCTTACAATTGAGCAACGACGTTCTGCATTGCGTCACGAGTCTGATAGAGATTAAATATCTCTCGAGAATTCGCCCTCGATGGTCCCTCGCCAGGCAGAACGTTTGGATCCAAACGATATCCAGGAGATACGGTAGATGGTTGTAAAGCAGTGTAGTTGGGCGCGATGACCGCTGGTCGGCGATAGGAGGGTGATTCACTGCGGTGTCGCTCGTACCGTTCATGGTCGTTATCGCGACGCCGTCGATGTGAACTGTGCGAACGCCGCGAATGGCGACGCGGCTGAGGCGGTGGTGGTACATTAGGCCTGACCGATCGGTCACGCTTCGGTTCCACATAAAGAGGGCTGGAGACACTTCGAGTCATAGTTCCATTCGTCGACGTTATCAAAGGAGCAGATGGTAACGCTGGGCGACGCACTTGCTCATATCCAGCATGAGACGAGTGGTTCAGAATTGGAGTTTCACTGTGCTGAGTACGGTAGTCCAATGTCGTATCAGGAACCGCAGGATGAGTGATTATTTCATGGTAACCACCAGAATCAGCCGGTACCGGGCTTCTTTGATATTGTGTCCTGAATTATATGAATAAGAACCATCAAAACAACAACTTTTAGTACCCCTAATCAAGCATACCTGCTCAGATCTTCATTGGAATTCGTTATGAGCGGATGGGAGACTGTTGAAAATCCCGTGGGAGATTGAACGACATAGGCGGTCTTATTCGACGCGGGTCGTGGCAGTAATCTACAAAAAGGAAGATCAAAAAAGGCAATATTTTTTATTTTTTGTTAAAGCCCCCAATGGCTGCGCCGTGCATCTCTCCTCCTTCTGACATTTCGGTATGAATAGGCAGCTTACAGTATCCGCCCACTACCCAATTTATAAGGAAGCCATGGATTCGTATTCTGTGCACTTCTGAGACCAATGATTCAACTTCATGGAGGTGAAACCGAGTGGGCTGACCCTGGGAACCACCAGCAGTACGTACCACATCGATTGGCCAGTAGTACGTACTACATTTGTCAAGACGACAACAACAGCCATACATGGGCCCCATAATCCTGTCCCTATTTCCCCTTCAACAGTCCCGAAATGGCATCCAGTATATGGCGAATGTCAGAAGTGGCTAAGTGGTTTTTGACGAGGTTGGGGAAGGAATGAGGCTATCTAGGAATAGACAAAAGCTCCTGCGAGAAGGGCCAGGAGTCGCCAATCGACCTGATCAGCATGACCTTGCCAGCCAGATTTGAATTTAAAACCAAATTCCTAAAGGAAAAACCCAACTCAGTCAATCGGACCGATATGATACCATCGATAAAATGTCCCAAAATTGGAGCTCAAACTCACCGTTCATCAAACGAGTTCACCGTGGGAAGTTGGAATTGGTGATGAGCAGGAGGTTGTGGAGACGTCACTGCATTTGCGTATGGGGATCGTTGTCCCGAATAAGGATCGTAACTGACAACAATAAAGTTCAGTTTTACAGAGTAATCGATGATCGAATTCTAATATTCAGAACTTACACTTTTTTCGGTCCTTGCAGCCCTTCAACCAGCGTTTCTTTCCATTGGACAGCTTTCCCGGGATGGGCAGGTACACCTTGTACAGGGCGATCGTTGATAAGAGTCTCCGTTCTGGAAATTTCGAATCACTAAAAGCGATGAGTATTTCGGAGATCAATCAATAAGTATTCTACGCATTACGGCCTAGCCGCTCAGTCGCAAACTCTGAACGCGAATCTCGAAAAATTCGCGCAATCAATTAATCACCCACCTTTGGCTGGACCATTTTTCGTATCCGGGTCCATTCATCCTTAATAACAATGGTCGATCATCAATACTGGGTACTGGCGGTGGAGGTAATGCTACAACTCTATCCGGATTTGATGGATCCAACTAAAATAGCGTATATCAGCTACCGGTAGAGTGGGGAAGGTCGAATAGGGTTTTCCTTACCGGCGTACGGAACACTTCAATTGTAGTCGTGGTTGTGACAGAATCGTTGATAAGGGCATCGGTATTTTGGGAATTCGCACGACGGAGGGCTGTTTCATAGGCGATTGGCTGGGAATGTCCCTAAAAAAGACAAATGATAAGTGATTAGTGAAACCGAATGTTTAGGATTGAATCAAGGTCAATCAGCTCTTTCATTAGGTACGCCATGCACATGGCACCCATTCAGATTCGTAGCGGAATTTCAATGGCACCAATCGGACTATAAATCAACCTTAGGGGATCAGCCANCGTATGCATCAGTATTTCATACCCTTCCAGGCAGTACTGACAACTGAGGGATGAAGCGTTCCGTTGGCTTAGAATGCAACCTTACCCAGGATATAAATCCCAGGGACATCTAGAAGAGCACCCGAAGTGTCATGTAAGAAGCCAATTTTCCTCAACCGGTTTCGGAACATGGCAACTCGCTCATTCATAGGATTTGCGGCTAGTAACACTCCAGAGATTGCTGTTTATTCAGTATCAACACTAGGCCAAGTAAACACTCAGGGATCCGGATAATCCCCCCATGACACAAACGAAGAACAACGCTTTATGTGTTTCCCCGGCCTCTTGCCAGGAACCTGGGAGAATCGCCCGAAACTTTGAACTTTCAGACAGACCCTTAGAAAATCGGCCTCAAAATTAGCAAGTGGACACTAAAAATCAGCTAGTACAGCATGAAGAAGAATTAAGAGGGAAAGAAAGTTAAAATAATTGATAGCTATAGGTTCCGATATTTCCTTCAAAACGTGAAATAGTTGGAAGGAGGCTATTTGGAGGGAAGGAACGACAACTCAATTTCCAAGAGCAAAAGAAAGTTTTAGGAAAATATTAGCAAAACTTACCGGGTTGAACACATTCAGGGTGACCTTCGTGGGTTGAATGAATTCGTCCGGTGGAGAATCCCGACCAGTAAATGAGAAAACTGGCGATGCAGGCGGAGATGGAGCTCGCCGTAGTGGTGGCGAAGGCTCTTGCCGTCGGAATTGTGGAGAAGGGCCATTCCGTCGAGGAAGTGGAGAAGGTTCACGTCGTCGAGGTTGTGGGGAAGGCTCTTGGCGTGACAGCAATGGAGACCGATCCTGCCGAGACGGCCGCTGTTCCGGTATAGGAGACGCAGTGTTGACGTGTAGAGAAGGCCAACCTAGATAAATCGATTGATTAGCTTAGATCACTTCATTATTTGATCTTCTATAAATCCTCCTTACTCGGTATGATTATTATTAGCTGTTTTATAAGTGCAAAATCGTTATAAGTATAAATGAATAAACATAAAAAATAAACAAACAAGTAACAATGAAACTGAGAAACAAATAAACAAGCAAACAAGAAAATCAAAGGCAAACACTTTGCGATCATGATATTCGATACACGAAGAAGTAAATAATCAAATGAGTAAACAAATAAACAAACACTTGTTTTGTGACCATGTCATTTGATAAATAAATGAATAAATGAATAAATAAATGAAAGCAAGCGTTTTGTGACCATAATATTTCTCGAATAAAAAAACAAACAAGTAAACAAAAAAGAAGTAGACAAAAAATGTAAGCATTCTGCGATCATGTCGTTCGATAAATAAATAAGAAAACAAACAAATAATCAGTAATTAACTATAAAAAAGAAGAAAGTAATTAAATAAACAAGCAAACAAATGACATAGCAAAGTAAACATTTTGTATTCATTGCTTCAGATCAACAAAAAAATAAACAAATAAATGGATAAAGTAAGTAAACAAATGTGTTCATTTTGTGATCATCATCATTATTCGATAGTTCTTGTATATAAAATATTAAATCGTTGATAGAAAATATTAAATCACTTTGAAACAGGCAAATAAAAAATTAAGGGTATTTGCGACCACGTATTCGGTACAAAAAAGTAATTTATATCTCGAAAATAAAAACGTGGACTCCTTTGTCGCCCTCTGTTTTGATCGATAAACAAAAAGACAAGTGATCAACAAACAAATGTGAACATTTTTGTGATCATGCCCCATCTAAAGCCACCACAGGATTTGAACCCACTTGTTGCCAAATTCTCCTGACTGGTTCCAGCAGCAACGGCATGAAGAGTCGTACCGCCGGGTGTTTCAATTTGTGGGAACTGTGACGGTATGTACCACTGGGAGCCTAAAATTTCAAGTGACTGATTAAACTTTTGTTGACCGGCGATCATTTGACTATAGGCCATTGCAGGGCTCAGTATACGCCATGCATTCGTTATCCATATTGAACTGTGTTGATATTTGGTTGGCTCGGTATTATACTAATACATCACGTATAACAGAGAGAAATTAATATAAGATTTAATTCAGTGTTTCTATCCCCTTGAGGACTGGAGCGATTAGAAACTTGACAATTAGGCCTAGATTCTAGAAACGGCTTTGGACTTTGAATTATCAGAATATGCCATACTTCAGTGACAGAGGAAACTCGTCCAAAGTTGTTCCTAATTGAGTTATTCTAGTCATCGAATTTCGAAAAGCGCCCTCAAACCAGATCATTACCTTGAGATGTTCCCGCTCCACCTGACTGTACACCAGCATGCACAATAACACCATTGTGAGCTCCATGGGTGGTGATGGTTGTCTTCATGTTGATCACCATATGTCCTGTAGGAGGTGGCCGCATTTTGGTTGCACTGCTTGGCAGCCGTTTACCAAAACCGGAACGATCCACGCCTCCTCTAAACAAATTCCATAGATTACTGGGTACGGAAATCCTCCCAGGAACCGCCTGGGCGTAACCGACATCTTAAGGTACACCAAAAAGGGCTGTCATATCATTATATAAGCTGTTTGGAGAGAACACAAGGAAAGTGATGAGGATGGAGATGATCAGGAAACTTGCGCTGATACGAGTTTTTCATGAAATTTATGAGGAGAGGAGGAAATTATTGTTATTAAAAACCAACAGTAAACAAGCAAAAGCGTAAACAAGAACGCAAGCCACAATTCCCTTCAGCTACAGAAGCTACAGAAAAAAAACTGTGGAGAAATTGTAGCTCGCGTTCCAGTCGCACTGTCGGTATTGGTTTGTAAAAGATACTAGAGTCGCAAGGAACAGAGGCGAAAGTCAGTTACGATGTTTGCTTAAAGATGCCCTCATGCTTAAAGTGGGAATCATGCAAAAAAGTGATGGCGTGTTCCCATGTGGGAGGGTGGTATGCTATGACACATTGTATGCATAGCATGATGCAGCAGCATCGTCGTGTGGTGTCATACCTTTAGTAGGAAGGTCAACCAACCCGTGAAAATCATTCTTTCGAGACGATTTCACGAATGGAAAGTTGTATTCCAAGAAATGAACTACAGTAATGGCAGTAGTGTTCTTATGACAGTTAAATGACACTCTGAAGTGGTCAAGATAAACGAATCGATTAATATTTGATTCAATTGTTTGTTTTAATCTGATATTCAGATATCATAAAGCTCACGTTTTTCCATCACTTCAGACCACGTTGCAATGGCTCAAAAATCGATATCGATCATATGCGCGTAAAATCAATTTCCACGTCAAAGAATATGCAGCAATGACGTGTAAGTTTGAATGTAAAAAGACCCTAATTAGCGCACTCAAAAAGTCTCCATCGATTCGACATTTATCTCACTTCTATTAAGAGTATGTGATGAGCTAGTTTTGTAGTGAACTTACCGAATCTAAGAACATTCTTCCAATCGGAGTGTAAATGGCGTGGCATTAAAGGAGAAAGACAGGGTGTGGTGCGTTAGGAACGAAATGGTCGCGTCGCGGTGAGAGGGGCGTCGCGCGCGAAGGAATGTAGCAGGATGCAGCAGTAGGTAAGAAATACAAGAACAAAAGTACTAATAGTAGAATTATGCATAAAATAATGATTGCATATCGATTNAGCTGTATGAAGAACGCTAGAGCTGTAATAACGGCAAATGAGTGGTCCGCGACAGCCGCGTGCGGCAAATCGATTACCCAAAATCGTTCCTAACGCCGTCTCCCAGAAAGACATGGTAAGTAGACGTAAAGAGGAGACGAAATTTGACGTAAGCAGAAGGCGTGTGACTTTAGGTCCGAAATTTGCGTTTGTTGAAGCACCACTAAGAGCGCGCACACTACCATGAAGTGAGGTACAATTGCAAAGAGAAAAGTTGAGCATTCACAACAAGGGGAAAATCACAAAACACTTGAAACCACCCGAGATGTAGAGAGGTGTATTACTATCGGTTTTCTACCACTAAATTCATAAGTGGTATATTAATTCACACTCATGCCGGTCATCCCCATCATGATATGACGTTTATAACGAAACAATATTACTGGTACCGATAAAATGGAAATAAAAACAGGTAAATGATAAACAATAACAATAAATTGCAGCTATATTGATGAAGAGAACCTGACGACATCTGATACTTTACGACGCAATCAATTCATATTTGCATAGTAATTGCTAAACCGGATTTCCTACTCGGGTATGCAAATAGAGGATGTCAGGAGGATGTGATGGATAGAGAGCTTCAGCTACATTCTGAATACTTCCCAGATCAAATGAATTTGGACATCATCTACATATAGTAGATGGTTCTAGGGGTTATCCCGATATACGCCATGTAGTCGACTCTCGATAAAAAATGTAGAATTCTCAGAACAACCATTCCAAATAAGGGTCTCTACTTAATTATTATACACACCTATGACTCGGAATGATAAAAAAATAGGAGTCTTTTGCGTTAATCGAACGCTTTTTTGGGATGCGCCTGCTCATTCCACTTCCATTCAGAATCGTAGTGGCGTGTTGAATGCGTATGTGGTCTAAACGATGATTTGCAGTAGGCATCCGATTTACCAGTCAGTGCTTTTATCCTCCCAGACGACCAATTGGCACCAATAATCAGAGGAATGAAAGGATGGGTTGGCCTAGGCGGATATCGATCCGGGATTAGAACCCTTGTCCATACATGTGTAGTAGTGTGCCGCCTGCCTCTGCACCACCTAAGCCCTTCTGCAGGTCACGTTTTTATGCCGGATCGATGTCCACCTAGGCCAACCAAGCCTTCCACCCCTCCTGGGTCAGTTAATTGGTGCCAGACCCGTCTAGGAGTATTAAACCACTGACTTGTACATCAGATGGCCACTGCAATCATTGTATGGGACATTCAATACGCACTACGATTCTGAATATAAGTCGAATGTGGGGCGCATTCTTCAGAGAGATGGATTAATGTTCAAAAACTTTATCCTTTATCCGTAACGTTTCTGATATGACTTCTACGATTTATGACTGAGCGCTCCGAAGGAAAACAATAAATAAAAATAAATAAGTAAATTCTAGACATCAATTATGATTTTTTGATTTGAACTTTAACTATTTTCATGATAAGCTATGTAAAGTCTGATTACATAGCTACGCGGCTTAAATAACTATGGAATAATTCGATAATACAATTTGCCCAATGGTAATAAACTTTCCTTTCTCCCCATTCTCTTCCCCACCTCCATACTAAGAGTAAAGCGCCCAACATCGTGGCTGGAAATAGTAGTGAAGTAAATGATTTCAAACAAAAAGAATCAGCATCATTGATCATAGACGTTTAGATAACAACAAAAGAATTGCAATTGTCAGTCATCGAAGAATACAAATGGACAATGAGTCAGCGCTTCTGAATTCTGATTGTACGATTTTATTGCTGGAAGAATATGCTCGAATTTAGAGTCATAATAGAACTGCAGGCGTAAGAGGAGCCCCGGAGCATATAGGAGCTAAACGTTATTCACAGTTCACGGGTGGGAGAACTGGAAAATCAATAAAACAGATAAATTCCTTCCAATCAAGAAATACGAAGGATCTGATGGAAAAAGGGAAAACCGGATTCAACTGAATCAATATCCATCGAATGCTTTTTGCAAATTCTCCCAGGTGACACATCATATCTTGGAGTTCAAAATCCCCTTGAAAGGCACATACTGGCTAGAAAACTTGGAAAAAAGAGGGTGGTGGGGTATTGAGAAATTTCGTTACCCGACCATATCATGCCCTACTCTCACTTCAAATTTCCTGATTTCAGTTCCAACCCATTAGCCCGAAGGATCGGGACTGAAATAATTGAGATGATCGAGGGAAAAGTTTAAAAAGGCAGTTCTAATCCAGCAGCTTCTAGCACTACCACGTCAATCTCGGCCTACCGTAAGCCAATAAAACTAATATAGCTACGCATTATTCTTTGGCAGCTGCTTAAATGGAATGTGAAAGATGTCAAAAAAATTGAGAGCAAATTGGAATGTGCACATTCCAGTTTTATGGATACTAGACTGGTTAGTGCCTCAGTAAGGGCAGACTGAAGTGAAAAGAACATTTTAAATATCGAAATATTCCTGGAGTAAAAGACTTTCAGTCTCACAGAGTGTAAGTAAAGAAGGAACAGAGCACAGGACTGCGTTCTGAGCCGCGCCATGCTCCTGAAAACTCTGAGAAAAAGTCCAAAATTCATAATACCGTTCCATCACTTTACAGAAGTAAAAGCAGTTGCACTATGAGTCCCTTGGACTTCCTATTAAGTGTCAGAGACCCAACGATCAGGCAAAGGAATCAAAGTTCAAATGAGCTGGATCCAGCCAACGATGATGATCGCTGGATCGGAGCTATATGGACTGGACGAAACAGAGTGCAAAACGAACACCCAAAACAATGGACAGCTTTCCAATCAGATTTCATCCTAAAAACTTTGAACGACTGGAAAGATACACTGCATGCCCTTGGAACAGCAGGATCCCAATGAACAATCTCAGCTCCACGAAACAAAAGAATAAAGGCTTAAAAGTTTTTCGACGCTGTTTGCGTCCCTGCATTCGTTTTCCATTCAGAACCGTAGGGACGTTCTGTACGCATGTGGAGCCGACACACTGATTTGCGGGGACCACAAGATGTACAAGTCAATACTTTTGTCTTCCCAGACAGGTCTGCTACCGAATGTCCGACCCAGAGGGATTTACAAATCGGTTGGTCCAGGCGGGTTCAGATCATGGATTCGAACTCCGTGCAAGTAAGTATGCAATGCGCCACTTGCCACTACCACCTCCTCCATCTTGAAAGAAAAGAATACCACGTCAAAAAAGAACCCTTTCGAGCCATCATAAGCATAGGCTCGGTAAAAGGAATTCGCATCGAGTAGCTGAAGAGACAAGGTCTGTATTTTATGATTCCAGACGAGTCGGTTGCCTAACAACCTCCCGAATTTCCGAAAATGGGGCTGACCTAAGCGGGACCAGGTCCCAAGGCCATTTATGGGATGGATCACGATCTATCCTTGCCAACCTTCGCACCTGAACCATTTCATGTCCTAAAGGATGGTGCTTGGAATGGGAAGTATTCATCATGGACAACTTCCTGTTAGCTCACCTAGTTTCAAGAGTACTTATGCCCATAAAGAGAAAAGGTGCATGTGTCGGACCGGAAGAGAGAGCCCATAAACATTCAGTAGGTGCTCAGATGAATAGTAAAAGCATTTCGAAATTAGTCTACGCTTTGCTCATAAATGAAAAAGAATAAATGTAAAATCGATATATTTGGAGTCTCATAACCACGACGGCCCAGGTAAGCAGGTAGAATCAAATGAGAAATGTGATACATCGTTGCTGATGGTGACGACCTAATAATGAGATGCAGTACGAGATGAGTGTGGGAATAAGGGGGCGGAGCTACGCGGCAGCAGGAGACGAATAT
The DNA here is from genome assembly GCA_900617895.1 of Haemonchus placei. Classification (NCBI taxonomy): domain Eukaryota; kingdom Metazoa; phylum Nematoda; class Chromadorea; order Rhabditida; family Trichostrongylidae; genus Haemonchus; species Haemonchus placei. Next base: position 839 of record UZAF01021125.1, on the reverse strand, counting down.
TGCCTGAGAAAGCAAGACAGAAAACACAATAACAATCATAAATAAACTATGATGAATTGGTAAATACAATTAAAGAGTAAACAAGTTGTAAATCAAGCAGTGGGGAATGCGCCATGTACTCTTCTTGCTCCTTAAAAACTGATGCCTGTACAATGGGGACTGGTAAACGTACAGCTTCCGCTGAATGAAGAATAGCAGGGTCTTTTAGACGCAATTTTTATAAAAATCAAAAATCATAAATTTAGAGATACTTGTAAGAAAATGAGGCCCACACCTCGGGTTTTCAATTATCTCTAATATTTCTCTTCAAAATTTCTGAGAAAATTCATCAACAAGCCTTTCTTATAGCGAAGTTCCCCAGCATTACTGAAATCAATAAAGAATATTCAAATTACAATGATAAAAATTTTAAAAAGCGTAGGAGGTCAAAATCGAGAAAAGTGTTAATAAATATAGTGCAAAAATATTAAAAAGTAAAAAGTGAGAGGAAAAATAACTTGACTTGATGGTTTTTGTGAAAAGCCGAAAAAGTAGTATTATAAACATTGAAATAAATAAATAGAAAGTAAAAATTGTAAAAAAAAGGTTCAAGAGTAAAAACTATAAAAATTGTAAAAACAAAATTGTATGATAATGAAATAAATACAAATAATAAATGAGTAGCTTAAAAACAATGAAATATAATAAATAAATAAACAATAATATGAAGAATGTAATGTATAAGAAGTTGTAGTAGCCATTATAATGAAGAGGAATTCGGATACAAACATTCAAATTGAATATTGCTTTAATTTTGCCGACTAGAATTTGGAGCAGTCTGAAGAGCAACAAGCACAAGC
>UZAF01021121.1:0-14564 GCA_900617895.1 Haemonchus placei | reverse complement strand
GTGGAAAATCCCGAGCTTTGTGCTGCCGACTCGTTTATGTACTTGATTATTCTTTCCAAAATCNCCCAAGCAATAATTTATCGCTCATCTTCAAATTACAATAGTTGGGTCAGAATGTGTTTTACTCAAGCATTCCGAGATTGTATCACTTTATTGGCGCTTGAACCCGAGATTGAGGCGCGTAAGACACTGGAAGCACTTCGGAACACGGCTGAACAGAACCCTAACGAAGGCGAAACTTGCCGAAACGTTGGCCAGTAAAGTGATACAATCTTGTAAGGCTTGAGAGGAACATATTCTAACTTTTCTGCAAAATGCCTGGCGATTTGCAAACTGTTAGTCGGAATCAAAGTTGAAGCGTAACAAGGAACCTAAGAGATGCTGCGTCTATGCCGCACGAGTGCTTGTCTTTCAATGATTTCTATTACTGTGTCTGTTGAACTCTCACAGTGCTTCGGCATTCATGTGGAATTGTGCTCTAGAATGCAGTCCATTGCTATCCAATTTTGGTCGGCACTTCAAAAAAATTGGTCACTCCTCAGATATCGGAGGCCCTGCTGCCCTTTGATGGCTTTTTGAGAGAGCTCCCACTGGCTTCGTGCACTTTTCAGAAATGAAGAACTCTCCTTCACCTTCAGTTGAGGCACACTCTAAGCCAACAACTTCTGTAATTTCTGCACCTTATCCTGGATTCCTTTTCTGCATTCCCCTATCATTGCGATGTCATCAGCATCAGCGTGGAAGATGGCTTTCAGTGATTTATCCATAAGTTTTCCTGCAATGACTTCCTTTATAAGCAGGGAGAGGAATGGCCGCGAAGCTAAGCCTTGGTGTGCCATAACTGTAGCGTCTGCTTCCTTTCTTAGGTCATAAGAAAAACGTACTGTTGTTTTAGATCAATCGTACATGCCTTTGAAGTGGGAGATCAGGTGTTCCGGAACTTACTTTCTCTGGAAGCTCTCCAACGGACTGTTGCGTCAAGCATGTGAAACGTTATTCGCATTTAGGAGGGCAAGGTAGCAGAGTCTACTGCTCTCTGGATACTTCTCCATTACTTGTATAAGTAGGAAGTATTTCATCCATTAGAAACCTCTGAAGCATGAAACCACCCTGTGAGATTGAGTCCAGATTCCTTAGTCTTTAATCGAATAGTCGTTCGTATAGCTTCATGTTATGGGCAGTCAACTGATCCCGCGGCAGGTGGAACACTCTATGGCATCCCTCTTCGGCTTTAAGATGGGGATGATAGTGCTTCATGCCTCAATGGGTATCCCATCTGGATCAATTGTATAATAGCATCCCCAATCTTCATCTTTACTATTGCTCGACAGATGTCATCTTCTGTTCAAGGCCGTCTGTACTTTGGGGCTGTTCTTACGGGCAATTCTTCGCTTAGGACTCTGAAGAGGTATTTTTCCATCTACGCATGACTTCACCAGGCTTCTTCCCGCTGTCTTTCACAGCCCTCACTACTATGATGTCTTGAGTAGCCCGAAGCCGTGCTTTGGATAGACAAAAGATGAGGTTTCCTCCTTCACCACTGTCTAGGTTCTCGTTTACCATCTTCTTTGCTTTTGCTGTTGCGGTGTTAACGAGCCCTTGCAGATTCTGAAGGTTGCTAGGCTCTCAAAGATCTCATCTTTTGCCTGCGCTTGTACACGTCCAAGCAATGTACCTCCCACAACGTGTTGAAAGTCGTTGACTGCATGCTCATCCTGTTCCGTAGAGATCAAGTCTCGCAGGTGTATGTGAGCACGAGGGAAAGCGTTGTCAAAAAGGCGAGCGCGTAGGCGAATGTCCTTTGTCCTTTTACTTTTACTTTCTTGTCATTTTTGAATGACTCCCATGCCGTGCGTTTCCTTCTCCCCAGCCTGAAGCTAGGCCGCTCATTATGCTGAGCTTTCGGCATATACATCGCCAAAGCATGCCACTATATATATATAACGCACTGAAAGTGTCTGCTGTTTGACTGTGGGTGTGTTTTGTGTGTATTCGACCGCAAACTCATAACTCCTTTTCCCATAGACCTATGAGGTTCAAAATTAGCAAGACTACAAGCGGCAGGATGGAAACACCTACGATGGGTGGCAAGAACAAGAAGAAGGACAAGGCAAGAAGGTTCACATGAGGCGGAAAATGCGCGCAATAAATGTTTGAGCGGGATTCCATAACTACGGTTCCCGTGGACAAAGAGGATTTCAATTTTATAGGAGCACAGGCGGCAGCATTACAGTGAGTGACAGGACTAAACTCTCTCCCCAGGGGCCAGGCTTGCTCAAAAACGTCAAATTGGACCTAGGGCGCTGAAATTGGGCCGGAATACAAGAGGCAAGTTGGGAAACACTGAGGATAGGTGGCAGGGCTAGACTCCGCCCACAGGAGGACGGGGTTTGCGCGAAAAGGTCAAAATGGACATTGAGCCTTAAAATTTGACAGTACAGGAGTAAAAATGTGAACTCTGTTGGGAGGTGACAGAACTAAATTTCATCCACAAGAAGCGTGGCGTGAGCGAAAATATTCATTTCGGACCAGTTATCCCTTCAATAGATCGTTGTTCGCGAGATGAACAGCAACAGATCGAGGTTCAAGCTATGGGCATAAGCATCGGCACATACTAAACACACTTGCACGCCCTGCCAGTCCTCTGTCGGGTCTCGTGTTCCGAAAAATACCATTTGTTCCGTAGGGGGAGTGGGCTGTCTGCTGGTTGCTACTTCATGCGAAGGAGGGAAGCCCGGGGTCAGCCGGGCGATCGCCTGGTTTAGAGGTATTCTATTCGATGTTCAACGGGAGCATCAGAATTCATGTACGGTCGGTCCACGCAAGCACTCTTCACGAGCGTTTTCAAGTTCTGCAAGCAATCGTTCTGCCTGCCCCATGTCCCGTGCCAACTTCTCGGCTTAGACGCACATACCTGGAGCACTCAGAGGCGCTTAGCATAAGAGTACTTATGAATTGATATGTATACGTTTCATTTACTAAACAGAGCTCGCAATCATAAAAAAACTGAAATGTTCCTCGAAATTTGAAGTTGTTGGGAAAACTGCTGTAAGAACATTCGTTTACCCTCCAGGTGAATTCAGCTAGTTTTTTCTTGGCTCTAACCTCATTTGTGGAAAATCCCGAGCTTTGTGCTGCCGACTCGTTTATGTACTTGATTTAGAGATTGCAGGTCTATCCATTCGCTGCCGAATGGTATGATTGTGAGTACGAAATACGCAGTAATAAAAGTAAAGATTGCACTTATGAACAGTGCCAGCATCGCTCAGGAGGCGACGGCACAGTTTGATAAGATCGATTAGCCAGCCATATTTATCGTGGTCGTCGAAGAAAGCGAAGCTGGTAACTTCAATCACAGTTTTTTTGCTTGAGTTTGTTACAGTTCCTGCTCCATCTTTGTTCGCCATTTCAACTGTCACTTATAGGTTGATCTAATGGCTACTACAAGTGGCCTATGTAGCTCAAACATCTTCGCATGCGCTGCTGATATCCTATAGTCGAAAACTCAACACAAATGTTGTGGGTAAAAACTTTTTGTACGATTTGGCATACTTTCATTTGCCCATAGAGTGAATTACATACATGTGAACCATAGTATCTCTTATGTATCTCGTCAATCGGCCAATCTTATTCAATTTTTTATGAGACGAAAATCTATGGGGTGGTTCCGTTAGTATACATATATGACACGAATCGCGGGCCGCAACCAACGCTTTTCAGAAAAATTCGAATTGAAATGCCTGAATGAGGGCTCTTTAGATGTGCAAAGTAGGTCTACTCGATGCAAGCAGTCGTTAAACAAAGGGAATGGCGTAGGGCGGTATAAGTGGGGCGAAGTTTAAAGAGTAGTGCACATTACAGTGCTGGGAGCCTGAAATGAGTACGTCTCTGATTTTATCCAAAACATTCGCAAGTTCATTTCTACTGTACCTTTTAAATCTGTCACTTGAGCTCGTAGGCCTGGAAATTATCGACTGCGAGAAGACCAGCAAAGTGTTGAGGGTCTTAGACTCTTTTGCTTTGCCCCTTGCCCATAAATTGTTTCCAAGAAGCTATTTGCATTCACTATGACGTAGTAACCAATAAAAATGTTATTATGAACATTTTATCAGCAGCACTGGTTTCTCGCATTTTTCGAAGATCGCAATGTTATCCTGCTTACCCGTATGTTGGAATTGATTTCTTATTTTTCAAACAGATATAACATGTAAGAGGACTATCCTTCAGGTATTCGCTGTTAAGTGGGTACCCTGACCTATCTAAGGGAACTCAGAAAAGGACAAATGGTCGAAGACAGAAAACTTCTTATCGCCATTGTTGGCACATCTATTATTGCCTACAATGTGAGTAGCAATTAACCATATTCTCAGACTATCCTCACGGTTACTGCTTTGGACCGAAGTTACCATTCATGAATCATGAATTGTCATTTGGGTATTGACCGAGCGACATGTTCCATTCGCTGATAAACTTCACATTACGCCCCTTGGACAAAATGACATGCATATGTAGATGTTGGAACTATTTCGAACATAGGGCACCTCTCAGTGATTAATGTAAGGCAGTGCTGACCACAGCTGTTTTCAGGGAATTCGATATTTACTGAATTATTTTCGCTATCGTTGTTCTCCCCTGACTCCTGTTGGAACTGTTGGAGCTCTGTACGTCTATCCAGTGAAATCGTGCAAAGGAAAAAGTGTTAGTCAGATTTGAGGAGTTCTTGAAGTCCTTCCTAATAGATAAAATATGAAAACTGAAGAATTTTGGCGTCGAATAGTTTTTTCTGGGTCTTCATAATCTTAGGTCGTCGTCGTGTGCGGCGGTGTTTCCATTCTTCTCTCTACCGTGATTTTTGTCATTCCCTATTCATTCTTTTTGGTATTTATTTTAAATATTGGTATTTCATTATTTTTTAAGAATATTACCCTCATAGTTTTTACTTGCCTTCCTTGTACGTATATATCCTAGTATCCTTTGCCTATTCCGGGGTTAAGTTTCTTTTCTCCTGCCTTCTGTGATAACCTTTCGCCTGTATTGATTCTCCATGGCTCGTGGGTCACAGAGCAAAACGGCGGATAGGGACCAGGACAAGGATCTCCCTCTCTCGGCCTCTATAATGTTGGAACAATTCGCCTCTTCTGCCAATCGAATCGTAAAGGCTCTAACATCGTCCCTAGCCAAATTGACTGATAGGATACACGGCGTCAGAGCGAAATCATATCTCGCCTTGATGCATTGNTCGGAAGAAAGGAGAGGACCTTTTCGCCTAAACCAGCAACGATCTGTAGTTGGATCAGCGGAGTGAAGTGTTCCGTTGTAAACTAATTCACTTCTCGTTTTCTTTTCGGAATGCATGAAAAAAGGAAATTCGTTTGCTCTTAGTAACCAGTATTTATGATTGGCAGCTTTTCATCGCACGTTTTTTTATTTCGAAAATTCCAACCATTTTCCGCCAATCCACATTTGCTGGAAGTTGGGAACTCCAACGTTCTATTGGCCAGAAGACCGGGACTTTTATTCTTCAGTTAAAAATCCTAAATGCCCCGTAGGCGAAAGTTATAGGTCCACTTGGGTAGCCCTTCAATATTGGTGACGTCAGACGCGCCTGTCCTTCGGTGCGTGAGTCATGAAAATAATACCAAGATCCTTAAGATAGATCGGCAAATCATTCTAACGGAACTTCGGGCTATCAGCATTTGGTGTTGTTGCGATTGCGTGCTGGCAGCGCTAGCAGCACCTTGGACTCAAACATTCTTCAACCCCGCTCAAGATTTTTGATATCACAATGAAACAAAACTGTTAAAGATAGATCGATCTGGCCAGATTAAGGATAAAAAGGTAAAGCCTTGGGGCTGTAATCAACCCCGTCTGAGGGATGCCCCACACATTCGACTTCCATTCAGAATCGTTTTGGTTTATTGAAGGCATGGCATATACAGTGCTGGCTGTGACCAGCTCATGCACAAGTCAGTGCTTTTATCATCCCAGACAAGTCTTATACCAATTAGTCGACCTCGGAGGGATGGAAGGCTTGGTTTGGCCAGGAGGATACCTATGTGGGATTGGACCCCGTGATCGTGCGCGTGAGACATTTCGCCACTATACCACCTCCGCCCTTTTACAGGCTTATTATTCCGAATTTCCATGGCGTTGGGAGCTGCTTTCCCAGGCAGGCCTGCCTTATAACAACGATCTTTAATAGACATGTGGATCGAGGTACCTCCACAGTTCACATAGGTAAAATGTTATGCAGTAAAGCAGCACCGTAGTAACAAAATCTCGGCTAGAGCTGTAGATTGAAATAAAACCCAATTAGCAATTTTCGGACCCTTTCTTTTCTTGCGAATTCAATGCTTTGCTTATTTATTGAGAGAAAAATTGACACAATTCAAAATCGTTTTTAAGGTGTTCTCCGTATACTGCGATGAGTTGGGTCCTGTAGCAGGTGAGATGCGAGATCGCCAGTTCGTGGTAATAAACGGTGAAACGGGACGGTATGTGCAGTCTCATATTTTGCACTGTTCCTAATCTTTTCAAACATTTAGTAAACATGAGTGGACTTCAATCAACATGAATGTTTTTGTCTGATATCTGAAAATCCAGAAAAGTCCCTGTCTAAAATTGAAAAGGGAACCTTAGAATGTGGTACTCATGACGTTGGGAACTTTTGAAGATGGGTATGAATCAACGCAGAAAAATGTGGTACTGTGTTTTCGATATCAGCACAGCATTTTCACACTTTCTTGTGTTGTTTCGTATCCATCTTGGAATCCCAGCCCCATGAGTGCTACATTTAGTGTTTCTTTTTCGGGTTATAAAGAGAAGTGTTGCAGTAGCGGTAGCGAGGCGAGTGTATTTACATAATAGGGATATGTGCTCCTTTGTGAATGATGTGTGCCTCCATAAGTTCGTTGAAACACCTCGATCCCTGGATGTGGCGCTAGGCATAGACAAGTCTAGAGCCCTTATTACACTCTATGCAGGCCATTTTTCGACTCGACAGCGTTTGCCATTCTTGGGAGCCACAAATTCCTCATATAAGGTAATCTGAAAAACCATGACGTGAGCTGTGCGTCTAATTTTGGAGGGCGTTGAAGGTTCAGTCTTCTGCCCGCCCCTGACGACTATCCATTTTGCACTCATGGCAGCAGAAGGTAAACAAATAATCACGTAAGTCTGAAGCCTATCATTGAAACCGGGGCTAACGGGTGGTGTCTAAAAAAGGTTTCCTATATGAATTGGGGAACATTTCTCCGAACCCTCACTTCCATTGTTGTTTGCTAACACAGTGAAGAAGAGAAGTCACAAAAGAAGGGGGTTAAAATTGCACGGTTCCGAAGTTTCTCCTGCCTTTCCCGGTTGATACAGTGAAGGCGAAACCTGTTCTTTCACTTATTCTTTACAATGTACATTTGATCTTTTGACTTCTTGCTTCAGCTCTTGGAAACAGAGAGGACAGAGGAAGAGCATTTAAGCGAGAGCAATCACTAGGATGCGATATGAAAATCGCATCGCAGTATAGACTCTCATATCGCATCCTCGCAGTGATTGCTCTCTCTTTAGTGCCCTTCCTCTGCCCTCTCTTTTGTTTCTGGGCAGGCGGAATATCGGTAGTATTATGGATAGAGCACGGTGCCCGGAAAGCACAAGTACGGGTTCGAGTCCCGTCCGAAACCTAAGCTTTGTCTATAGATCGCCATCCTTGTGAGAATCAATGGAATTTCAGATTCTGGACAGCTACATCGGCACCATGTATGGTACTAATTGACTGCGAAGTTCGCGATGGAGTCTTGGCGATGTCATATGTAGATGGAAGCTCAGTAAAAGTGATACTAAAAGATGTTATGAAACGGAATGCCATCAGGACTGCAAGGTACCCTCCGATCACTATTGAGATAGGTCCCTAGAATTGCTTCAGAATAGTTAAAGACATTCTATGCCAGGGTCTATAAAAACGAGCGATGCGATGGTTTGGACTGCGGTGACGATGCGGCCACATTTCTTGCTAATATAATTCAAGACCCCGGTATCATTCATGTTTATGCGGATACTCTTGTAGGAAATGAATTGAGTTTAATCGACATGTTGGTAAGCGAGAAAAGAATTCGGCTTCCTTATTCCGAGAGGTTTTTTTCCAAAGTACTGAGCTCCCATTCTTCAACGGCCAAAGAACCAACTGCTCAGGGAAACGTATCAAGTGAGGGGTTTCGCTTACTTTGATCTGACGATGGCTCTTCAGATTGCAAGCCTAAAATAGGTGGTGAAAATTCAACGACTCTGATTATTTTACTCCCTTCCTATCACTTCTTTACATGTATTTGAACAACCAACGTAAGGGACCTACATAGTAAGCTCAAGCTGTATTTCATTTGTTGTTGCTAAACAATCCCAGTTTGTACACAACATCTCCTTTTTCTTCAGAGGGATGTGTAAAAATTTATGAACTCACGGCATCATTTGCACAAGAATTTATGAAGATATTCATCGCGAAAGCATTTGGTAAGGTCAAAGAAATCGCCGTTGTCTTGCTACCTTTCACTAGCGCTGGGCTATTCTGTTGCTTTTGGTGAAAGAACAGAGAACGTCGTTGCGAGCAAACACCTCGAATGAGGATTCTATGCCATCATGGCGCTGCCATTGTTGTTCAGACAAAGAGGGACAATTGGGTATTTCATGGATGTTTTTGTCCCAAAGCACATCTCTTCAGTTTAAAATGTGTTTATTTATGTACATTTGCGCTGATGAATCGTCGCTCCTCTATATGCGGCTTTTTTGAAGTACTTGTCACGTCAACAAATCATGACTTAGTGTTATACTAACTGATTCGAGCAGGGAAGTAGAACTGTTTTAATGGTCTCTTATCTCCCCAGAACTAGATAATCTCAAGCGTCTTGACTTTATGCTCTTGTCATCTGCTGTGATTTCGCAGCATCACACCATGTGAAAAATTGGTTAGTAGTGGGCAAATCAGAGGGAACGACTACGGCGAAAGCCATGGTTCGAAAGCCACTGAAAAGGCGAGGGCGAACGGTGTTCCATTAATGCATGAGAGAAAAAGCAACAAAGCAGGAATATGAATTCGAATCCCTTTCTAGGCCGAACTTGTGCCCAGAGCTCGCCAAATTCGTAAGACCTCAATGTCGACAACCTTTCTCTCATCGACCACCTTTTAAGGATTTGCACGAACCATGATTTATTTATTTGTTTATTTATTTATTTATTTGCTGCACTCATGGCGTCCCGTAGCACTCAGGCAAATGATTTAGTAAGCCCAAGCACAGCGAAGTAGAACATGGAAAAGAAACACAAAAATTCTCAAAACACCAGCTATAGCACGCCACAATCAAAGAAGGCAATGCAACATTCCCCTAACTTACCGAAACAGACAAAGAGACAAAAAAGGGAAGTATCAGTCAAGCCAGAACGCAAAGCAAAACAATATCAAAATGGCAAGAGGCGGTTATGTACCCACAATATGATTGGAGCATTGACTGCACCGATCACTAAACATTTAGCAATATGTTTTGAAATAACAAGGTGCCTAGTCAACCGGGCAACGCAACCGGCCGTGGTCGTTCCCGGGCGGACCAAAGTAGTTGCCTCTCTAATCTAATGACGACCCAGTGCATAAGACCCAGGTCCATGATGTAAGAAGTTCCAATACCTGTTGACCTGCACTATCTTAAGCAACACGAGTTTAGTAGAAGTGGGTACGTCTACCCTGTGAAGAAAAGCAATGATCGTTGTTCCTTTGTAGTTTTCTATGTTTTCGTTTGAAAAGGTTTTTCTACTGCAAGTATCAGGAAGAATGTTCACTCTACTCTGGATTTCTACCTCGGCCTTACGCTGACAGAGCAGTAATGCGCGAAAGGCGTGTGCAGTATGTACGTATAAAAAACTGCTCGATTTCACAGAGCTCGCATGGCATTATAAGTGGCTTTGGGATGAGGGCCAAGTGGTTACCATGCCTGGTGCTGCTGATGTGAGAATGTTGAGTTGGTGGAAACAATTTCTGTCGTTCTGAGGATTCGTGATTGCATGCATGAAATTAGCGAGTTTCAGATGTTCGTCTTCTAATGTATGTGAAAGGGCTGTTCACCGAAAGGGCATGTGTGACAACTCCCACGCCATGGTATGAAGATGCTCCATCAAGAAAAGACAAGGTATTGTGGGTATGACTTTGGGATAATATAAAATCATTGCTCAGAGTAAGATGGAGTAGGTCTTCCATTTTCTTCAATTCTCAACTTGCTGCGACCAACCTATTGTATTTGAATGGACCATGTTCGAATTTCTCTTAATCTCGGCATAGCTGAACTTGTCTCTTGAGCTGTTTTGAGCCATTCCGAGATTCACAACTTTATTCAGCTTACGTTTCGGCCTCCGCCTTCTTCAGAGCCTGAAAGCCGAAAATTGAATTGACCTTTGAACCAAGTCTAAATTTTCGAAGAAGCGAAGAAATCGCATCTGCTCAACGCTGAATGGTAGATTTCATTACGACCCCTTTTCATTGTATCTAACTATGGAGTTCTATGTGGAACCTTGACTTTCAGAAGGGAAGAAGTGATGGTTACTGCAGAAAGTTGAATCTGAACTTGTTTTGGAATGCAAAGTGGCTGGTATTGGTACCAATATATTGATAATGGGGTAATAGTGGATATATTAAACCAGAAACCACATTTCTGATTTGCGCTTTTCTATAACAACGATAAACAGGCGCTACTGTTACTAAGAATGATTACCTTAGTTGGCTTTCAATGATGACGCACCCTTCATGATCAATACGCAATCATCCCTCGACGATCTCAATGGAAAACTGCACGACAAGGTTTGCTATTACTTTTTATTCTTCGACCAGTAAAAAGGGGTTGGTAGGCTACAAATAGCAAGAGTCCTACGTAGCCCCTTTTTCACATCGTCGTCAACATTGTTGAAAGGTTTTTGAGCGCTCACATCGCTTCAGGTAACCATCGAACAATTTCGACCTGTTATTGTGGTGAATAACTGCGATGCTTTCGACGAGGACAAATGGTATAGTGTTCATATTGGAGATGTAGCACTGCAATGCACGAAGCCATGCGAACGGTAAAGCTTCTTTTTTCCTAGTCATGCAGAAAGTTCATAGGAAACCTCAGTTTTTGAGCGAAATGCTTTCTGAGATTTTACCTGGGATGAGCCTGTAACCCTCAAGGATAGCACAAGTGACGGTGTTGGGTTTGAACGCTCCAAGTGCACAGGAATAGGGGTTATGGACTCCCGCTCGGGAATACACACATACACCCACGCAAACACATAGACATTAGCGCATTACATACATACAGCAGGATATGTGAATTTCATATATGTGTATGAAATATAACACATATAAATATGGAAGATATATATGTCTATATGTATATATGTATGTGTTAGGTTGGCAAATAAGTCCTGCGACAAAATGGAGACCTTTTTTGATCATTTCTAATTTTTTTTTCATATCAGTCAATTTCCGGAAAAATTTGACCGAAGAAGTCGACAACCTCCTTTTATCTTCGGAGCCAATCACTGATGCCATCTCTTCAGAAGTGAGGGAGCTGTGACTCAAAGAAGTAATTGACTGCCGTTTTTGGACCACATTAAGTTACGATTTTTTTTCACAAAAAAGGCGGAGCACATGGTAGGTAAAAGGGGGAACACTTTGGGAGTACGACTGATGAACAACCTGGAGCCAATTCGAATCGTAGGACTTTTGACGTGGGTTTAAAGCGAACTCTCGAAGTGTGTTGTCGCACTGTAGGGACCTGATTTACGGTTTTGATCGTCCTTCTCTAACCCCGTTGGCCAATTAAAGGGGATCATAGGGGCAAGCGATAGCTGTGTCTATCTAGTCTGCGTTTAGCAACTCTTAGTGGATGGATTCCTTCAACCTCCACTAAATTAAGGGACGATGCTTGCGTTACTCCGAAGGCTAGTATCTCCTGCAGTGAAACGATCCAACCGATTGTTGACCGTCGATCGGTGAGCAGTGCTAGCATCGAACAGATTGCTGATATTTCGAGCCGCTACACCCGCGTTTTTCCCTTGGCGTGCTCAGTAGAAGGTGATGGTACGATTGGGTGTTGTTCATTCATAGACCGTAATGCTGCGAAGGCCCACCCCGCGTGCCCTTATTTACCCATGTGTTGATTGCCCGGGGAACTTCCTACAAGTTTATCACCCTTGCTACCGTGTTCACACTGTTGATACAAAATTTCAACGCTTCAAATTTTTTGTCGCAGGACTTATTTGCCAACCTAATATATGTGTATATTCACAAAATCGTCAAATTTAGTCAGAAAGAATGATCATACTGTCAGTCGAAGCATTGACTGTAGTCGTAAGCAATTGTTCACCTCCTAAAAGTTTTGATAGCTTTTCAACTATTTCAAAGACAGAGGAACTTACAGATGTGTCATGACCACAATTAATTCTACGACTGGAATCAAACACCCTTCTATGGAACCCCTCAAAACGCTCAGGAAGTGAGTCACATGCGCTGCTCGTAAAGATATCAGAGAACTTAATCTTGCAGGATGCCTTTGAAACTAACTACGTCAACTGACCCATAACATGAGTACCGTAATATTTTCACGTTCCAGGTACCGCCTGGCTCCTGAAGGACCAATGCGAAAACTATTCAAAGACTGCCCTATTTTTGGTGTTGATGCTGGCGTTATTACACCAGTATGTCACTGGTCTGACACTGTAAATATGGATAGCATCACTCAGAATATTTTTTCAGGGTTACATCCATGTTGGACAAACTGTTTACGTTCGGTACAAACGTGCCTACCAAAAAGCAAACCTTTTCCACCGATTGTAAAATTGACGGATCAGTGCTTCAGAACGTCCTTCTATCAGTGCACCTCTTTGCCAATTTCCACACCGGTACCGACGAAACTAACGGCATATTATCATCTCCTGCGATATCGTCAATAAACATTATTTTGCTGTTTTTTATAACAACTTTCCGTGAGAAATAGCATTTTCGTCGTTTCTATCCAGAATGCGATCGTTTCAATGGTTAGTTGAACTCCGCCTCAGCGAAAACTTCGAGAAATCCTGTTCCGTTGATTTCCTTCTGATGGGTCGCCCTAAACGCAATTGACTTGCGAACGGTCTATTTCTTTAAGAAGGCTGGCCTTTTAACCACTTACGGCTTCATGAAAATGATTTTGCTTCTCTGTGTTATTCATTAATATGGCTCAATAGCCTTCTGTGCGGTCATTATTGGAATTGCAAGGAATTTTGGTATGCCCTTCCGCCTCTTAAATGCGAATGATTGCAAGTGGCGTTGAATGGGCTCCAACCATCTTAAAAATTTGAAGAGTCTTACATTGCTGTCTATGCAAATTGCAAGAAAATCTACTTGTGAACTGGATACCAACGAATAAAGTAAAATCAATCAGTCATTTCTCCCTCAGAGGTGCCTGAATTTTGACCCATAATTTTGAGTCACCGTCTATACCCGACGACGTTGCCGCCCAAACACTACCAAGAGGTGCAGCTAGTTGGCCATTCCCTGAAACGTGCTCCTCGAAGGAACTGCTTACGATGGTTCTTGGGGTTTCAGTTTCAGACGAGTAATGAAAGTCATAGTCTAGAATAGTGTAGTAGTGGCGAAAAAAACGCGGGAATCGGAGATTTCAGAGGAAGATAAGCCTTTCGAAAGGAGTAAAATTAGGGGTTGGAGGGGCATGGACTGGAGACTATTTGGAGGAGACGGATTACATGAAAAAGGTATCTGAAAGAACTGTTCTCATTGCACCCGCAGCACCATTGCATGCAGCTGACGGCAGTAATCTGGCTGCGTGCAACGTGTAGGTATCTGTGCGAGCGATGCGACCTCTACAGCTTTGAATACGCTGAAGAACTCGTCCGCCTAGGGTGTGTACGTCGGATGAGCCGGCTTTGAAGGCATTATTAAGTTCTAATTTGACTGTTTTTCGACCCCACAGCGTTCCCTAAGCTATCCTCTTAGGTCACACGTTTATGAAAGAGAGGAATCTCAGGAACCATTTTAGCGTGAACTGTGCCTTCACATAATAAGTATTGCTAGCTCTCAGTTTGCCTGAGTGTTTCACATAACACGCCTGTCATTGCTTACAAACCCGGAGTTTACGTTATTCCATTTCTACTATGTAATGCAGCCTCTAACATGCACTTCCCATCATAGAGCCCCGCAATGACGGAAGATGGATAGTGCGTTTGATATTGGAGCGCTCATAAGCAGTACGAGGAGGTGTAATTTGTCCAACCATAAGAACGGTAGTCTCTGGCACAGAAAACTAGCCCTTCCATCACATCACACTGTGATACGGAGAAGCTTTTCGTTTTCACTGCCGCTTTAAGATATTTCTTTGAATAAAGGCGACCTGAGAGCAATGAATGATAGCACTAGTTTGCCCGAGTTTCTCCTCCTCTATTCACGATTCTCATATGCACATTACATTTAACATCCCTTTGCTGCTCCCACAATTGTACAAATAATTCTATAAGGAGGTATTCCGAACGTATCCATAACAGATTGTCAAGATGCAACCAAC
>UZAF01021120.1:0-11235 GCA_900617895.1 Haemonchus placei | reverse complement strand
TTTTTTTTTTTCGTTTATCTGACAAAAAGTGGCAAAAACCCTCAAAAATCGGCGTTTTTAAAGAAACATAAGGCTCGGAAAAAGAAGTAAGATTAGGGATTGAAAGGAATGTGACGACAAATATTACACGGAACAACGGACAGGAGGACAAGAAAGTTTGCATCCCTGTGCGAATGCTGCCCCTCCCCTTCACCACCACGGACCCCCACAGCCTCTACAACACCGGGAAACTCGCTCGCCTATGAGAATGCATGTCAGCTTTGGTCCTTATTATGTTCTATCTAGGCCGTTTTCGGACCAGGCAGTAACCCTTGTGCTGCTCTTGGAAATAAAAGATTCAACCCAAAAAGAAAATGCATGAAAAGATATCCATGCATTATTCCTCTTTGCGTTGAAACTGTTAGCTAATCGTGAACGGTATTTTCGAAATTGTTGTAAAGAAACAGATCGAACCAGTAACAGGTCGTATATCGCAGTTTGGATGGCATTCATCAATCCATCCAACTGAGTCGAGCTTGCCGGTCCCTTTGCCTCGTTCCTCGAAAATCTGCACTCGACTGTCTTTGTAGCCAAGTAGAAGGTAACAGGAACGGCCCTCAACTCGTGCCATTGAAGAAATCGCCACCTCCATCTGAAATTTGAGTGGTGACTTCGGATGTAGAGACCAGGATCGCCCATCAGTAAGCGCCTTGCTTTTTCCTCTATTATATATCAGGCGTAAAAGAATTGTTGACTATTTAGGGGCCATCATTCCTTAATTTTTTTTAAAGAAATGAGAGCCCGAAACGAAAATTCAATCTGTGGAGAGGTGTTTGTGATGATACCTTTTTCAACTCCATCCGTTCACTTTTCATTTTCTTCTGTTGATGGCGATCCAGATCGTTCCAGACTTGTAACGTCTTTCCACTGGCCGCATAGCATCCCATCGGACGTCCGTGGAAACAGATCATCTTAAAATTTATTGACTCGAGGAATTTCCAGGCAAGTCCTACGGTCAAAAAATATTCACCAATGAAACACAATGAAGAGGTTCAATTTGAGCAATGAACTTTTCTGACACAGTGAATTCGTGCTGTCCAGTTAGGAGGGCAACATAGGTCCTGAAATAGGGATTAGTACGATTGTGGTCGTTCAACTAGCGGTGATATATAAAGGTAAAGGCAGCAGCGACTTTGTGACCGCTTCGCGACCGCTCGCTACAAGGTAGGATGAACACAAAAGCGAGCACCATTTGACCTTTTTTTGAATTCATGACTTACCTGATCGCTTTATCGGCATACCCAACGGAGTATCGTAATTTGCAGGGAAGTGGCCGACATTCCATAGTTGGATCAAGGCTTACGTTCAGTACCTATAAGCATCATGATAGGACCTTGCAGAAAAGCTTATACCCTCTATACCTACCTCAACATCTTTGCCACTTTCGTCGGTCACCCGTGATTGCCCCAAATCATGCAGTCCAACCAGATTGTCTAAAATAATACAGGGTTTTATAAGGGTTCAGGGACCACTATAAATGTGACTAACCCTCAGTATAATGTAAGGCTTTGATGCGTACATAAGTCTTACTACCAGTAACGGCAAATGCACCACGATGATCGAGTGAAAATGGCGTACTGGCAAGGCAAATAGCACCCCCTGAGTGGTAGGTGACACGATGCCAACGATCTAAATTCATCGATAGTCAATATGGTGTTCGGCACGATGGTATGGGAAGAGAAGTAAGGCGGGAGGTTTCGGAAACTCTGACGTTTTTACAAAACAGCAATTTGTTATCAGGTTGGGTCAGGGCTCCGGGTTTGGTGGGTCATCAGCCCAACCTGACCCTGAATGCCAAGGCTTGGGTACACCATTGACCTTGAATCAGATCATTTCTACGTTCAAGCCTTGGCACAAATTATCCATGATGATCGTTTCTTCACGGAATCAGCTATTCGTTTGGCCGCATCGTGACCGCTCGCGTACCAAAGGTGTCATTCTGTTAAGAGTATGACTTCGGGAGGACAAGTGGTAAATTTGTAAGACTCCCAGGCCTCCTCGTAAGGTACGGCAAATCATTTCTCGAAGGGTACTGGTTTCTTTCTTGCGTCGTTTGCTCAATGAAAGTCAAGCATTTGGAATGATCCCATATAGCGATGGAAAACTAACAAGTCGGCAAAGCTATGGCCTTAACTAGGAATGAAACAGGATCAAGTAAATGGGTAAACAACATGAAAATAATAGTGAGGAAAGTTGACATACCATGATCTCGCTCAGATATCACGACTTCAGTGTCAGAACAATGTAAGGCTAGGTAGGTATCCTCTGTTGAAAGAATCTTCAAATCATTTATGGGACCGTGAGAGAAAGGATGAGCCATGAGACTGCTGAAAACGGAAGAAGACAGTACTGGTAAAAGAAACAAGGAAACAAGGTATTCAAAGTAGTGATCCTCAAGATCCTGCTAACGAACCCCATATCATGGCAAATCCGGCTGAACTATGAGGTTTAAGATAGAGATTTCCAAAATACGGGAAGGGTGCCTTCAACGCTTTCTACCCATTTGGGTTCTCATGAAAGTCAGAAGTAATGGCGATCACTACAAGCTCCTGCAACTTGCTCTGAACCAATGAGAAATTTAATGGCTGCTAGTTAGTAAGACCTTTTCTGAAGTAACCTAATGAAGCTGTTAAAGTGATATCAGGTTAGCACTTTACACAGGTGATCAGAAAGGAAACGGATATAAGTATATCCTTAGCGGTGATTCAAAACAGTGACTACGGTAATGCCTCACATGCCTAAGGCCATATGGCGGGTTTTGGGGGGAGGGGAGGGAGGCAAGTTTTTGCAGGACATTTCTCACAGGTCTGTTAGTTACTTTTACAATGATTTTATTTCTTTCGAGGGAGCTATTTTCTTCGCCTGAACAACGCTTCATGATCTATTACCTGACCTGGCAATGATGAAATGCTCGTATTTCCTCTCAGGATCGAACGCTAAGTGAAGCAATCCACCAGAGCCACTGCCGAGAATCTGAAGGATATAAGTTTACATGCGTTCACATTTCCACAAACCTATTCATGTGGGTATGTTCGTTTATCTCTTTTCACTATCTTTTCTATATCTCTGATTTTGAGCCTGATTGTTGCTGATACTACAGTTTCTGTCGCTCAATACTGTCTGTTAAGTATGGTATGGACGATTTTTACCGTGTTTGAAATGTATCCAACAGTTTCTACTGTCTGTTCGATGTCACGGTACCTACCCTGAGACCCCGAGTGTCGAGTTCGGATAAGATGTGGATAAGGTCTTGGAAATGGATGCTTTCGTCATTATACCCGATCCGGTTACCTTGCCTATGACAGTGCTGTTAGAGGACACTATACCACTGTCACGCAATGGGAGGGACGTGGAAGAGGACATCAAGCGAAAGAAGTTTACAACACTGTACACATTCTTATTGATTCATGGATTTATCTGACCATTCCTTCAGGTTACGGGTATTCTTCCCACTCAGCATTCCGACAAGTCCAGGAAGATCATCTAGTTTTTCTGGAATCCGTGTACACTATCACTGAGAACTGCTTCTCGTCTCGTTCAACTGCATCATTTACTTCCTAGCCGGAAGTGGGTTCCACCTCAACACCGTTTTAGCTCGCTTGTTGATGACAGTGAGCTACACTATATTAACAGTTGTCCCTTGATGTCGTGAGCTACCTTTCTGAGAATAGGGTGCCATACTTTTCGAAAAAACCAAACTGAACTTACCATTCCATCGTGCTCCATGAGAATAGAAGTCAAGTGATCAAACGAAGGCAAGGAAATAGGATTTCCAGCATCGAAGAATCGCTTTTCCCTGGAAAATGGGATAATTGCGAGGAGTTATTAATCTTTGCATCAAAACAGGCGCTTAAGAAACCAGTAAATCAGTGTAAGGAAATTGGTGTGAAGGATTGAACATAGGAAAAGTGTAGGGGATCTTAATTGGGAACAGAAAATAAATCTTCGCGACAGAAAAAAGGAGGTAAATATCACACTCGTGCAGTAGAGGGAATGGGTTTCTCACCGATATGACGGTGGAGAACCGCGTCGACTGTAAATATGGAAAATCAATTGATTATTGGAAATCGATATTATCTGTCAATACAGTAATGGACGAACGTACCGATAAAAATAGATAGGAAAGACTTCCTTGTCATCGGTGACATAGACACCTTCAACACCACGCATTAGACAAGCAGCAGTAAGACGAGTTTCATAAGACGAATCCAAGGAGATTGAGGCTACCCTGAATTGATTGAGTGGTATCAGTGCCTCGTTTCTGCGAGAAAGCCACCAAAGCATCCCGGGTGTGGTGCGTTAGGAACGAAATGGTCGCGTCGCTGTGAGAGGGGCGTCGCGCACGAAGGAGTGTAGCAGGATGCAGCAGTAGGTAAAAAAACAAGAACAAAAGTACTAATAGTAGAATTATGCATGAAATAATGATCGCATATCGATTGAGCTGTATGAAGGACGCTAGAGCTGTAATAACGGCGAATGGGTGGTCCGCGACAGCCGCGTGCGGCAAATTGATTACCCAAAATCGTTCCTAACGCCCGTCTCCCAAGCATCCCTGGTAGCCTACAGATTTCCTCGGCAAATAATTACAACCATCCCATTGTCGAATTAGTCAAGGAGTGAAAATTCATTCTGAGTCAAAAACTGAAGTTGCTTTAGATACCCAAAAAACATTGAGTGAGATCAAACACGTGGCGCAACCCAATGGAAGTAGTGAGGGTTAGCTTTCCTAACGTTTATTGTACTTTTTCTGGATCGTTACGGCAAAAAGTTT
Source organism: Haemonchus placei (assembly GCA_900617895.1). Taxonomy (NCBI): domain Eukaryota; kingdom Metazoa; phylum Nematoda; class Chromadorea; order Rhabditida; family Trichostrongylidae; genus Haemonchus; species Haemonchus placei. The sequence continues at coordinate 6,425 of UZAF01021120.1, read as the reverse complement.
CCGAACCACAAAAATGCCGTAATAGAAATCCTATGCGCTTGTTTACTACTTACCCAGAGGTGTTTAGTCCCAGGTTTTTGCACTAGCAGCGATGTACACCAATGACCCATGAACCCTGTGCAAATGTTGTTCAGAGCAAAATGTCTGAGTCGATTAAAAGATTGGTCTTGCTGAGAAATTTTCTGAAGAGGTACCGTGTGGGGAATCTGCTTTATTGCAGGGGTATAGGGTATTCAAGGGCTGCAACCAGCGAATCTGTACGTATAGCCGAGGCGACCAGATCAAACAAGCCTAGCATTCTCGGTGTGAACTTCGGCTTGATTTTCTTGGTTCCTGAGAGACCTCATTGCCACTAAGCAACTGGGGAGCTACGGAAACCCCACAAAGTACAGTATTTATGAGACAGCATTACTTCGGCACTTCAACTGTAACAATTTGGACACACCGTTTTCCTTTTCGTGGATATACTGCCAACGTGGTGAGACCAGAAAGGCAATAAAGCGTCGGTTCCCGTTGAGTATCGTCGAGAAGGAAATGAGTGAAGTGATCCTAAGATGTGGTTGATTTACAATTTATCATCTCAACTTAATCCTGTGCATTTCTGTGATCATGTAATTCAGAAACTCACATTCTTTTCAGCTCGATGCTCGAAAATATGTTGTGATAAAATGAGTCGCATGTCTTTAGCAGAATCACAACTACCGTTCATCGATTCAATGATGTTCGACACCTGAAATGGGTTCTTTTACTGTGTGGTATGTGTCTTTAAATATTGGATGGTTTTAAAGTCCTTTACATAGAGGACAAAGGATGAAGTTTTAGGGCGTTGATCAATTCTTTCTGAGGGATGGCAGCCGCCTTACACTCAACTCCCATTCAAGGTCGTAGTTGCGTATTGAATGTGTAAAGGCCTATAAAATGACTTGCGGTAGCCAGCTGATGCACAAGTCAGGCTCCCAGATGGGCCTGTTACCAGTTAAACGACCCCGGCGATTGTTGCCTGGAGGCAGACGCTGCATTGCCCACACTGCAAATATAAAAGCTGAGCCTGTTGGACTAGCTTGTAGCTCGTCAGTCTATCGATGAAAGCGCTGTAGGGCTAATTTACCACTTTGCAGTGCAACCTTCGTCCCACTGCCTTCATTTTCTGCTCTAATGACAAACCGTTATCAGGCCCCACCGATTTTTTACCTTACGTATTCGTAGCTCGATGTTTTCAGTAGAACGAGCGACTTTTATATCCCTTCAGTTCTGAATTCCGCTTCCAATACTTCTAAGATCCGTACGGAAGTTGTTGTTCGAAAAGGTTCCTGGTAGGGTCGGAACGAGGATTGCGGTAAAGGGTATTCTGGTCAAGTGCAAGCCAGCCCGTGTGATGGCTTCCAGTTTTTTTTTCAGTGCCGATTCCTTTTAAAGTGAGTACAACTTGTGAAAAGAGGTACCTTCTTTTCCCATTCAGAGATCAGTGTCTTCATATCGCCAGCTTTTGCTTTACGCATCAATTCCTGTACCGTATATTTTCGCTCTTCAAAAACTGCTCGACTTTTCTCGATCAAATTGAAATCACCACTTTGTAAACACTGATCATGTAATTGAGAGAAGCGTGTTAACTCGTCCAGTTCCTAAATTTCAGCATTTGACAAAAACCTTCTGGAATGAGCTCTCTGAGGGAACTCACCGATTGGATCAGAGATATGGAATTCGTCATGGCATTATGAGCTTCTATGGCTTTCTGTGAAAGGACCAGCAGTTTCCGTAGAGCAATAAGACGTTGAGACACACGGTCAGCTCGTACCTTGGAAGACAAGCATTTTTCTTGAAATGTTGTCAAAATTTTGAGTCTGCTAAGCTATAGTCTTTAGGAGATTTAATTTTGAAATGGAAAAATTTAAATTGAACTGAATTCTAAAAAATGTTTCAAAATTCGTGGGTATCGTCAGCTTGTATACTATATATTAAACGCATCACCCCAAGAATCCTTTCCTTATTCGCTGGGTCCCTTGGTTCAACCTTTTTTTTCCTTTTCTTTTCTATTTACAGTCTATAATTGTCTTGAGTTCGCATACTGTTTTAGCCGGCGCGTCTACATGGACGTATAAATAAATAAATAAATAAATAAATAAATAAATAAATAAATAAATATTAGAGGAAAATGAGTTACTGCTTACTGAGTGATTGCGGAATTCGACTTTCAACGAACAAAATTCAACATGAGCAGCATAGATCTCATCGTTATCCTCTTCTTTTTCCCCATTTTGCGTTACACTGGCTGCTGGTGAATCGAGTATCTGGAAGGCAATAGGGTTACCAGCAGCACTACTGCACACTCAAATACAGGACTATTTTGATTGGGAAGTTCCTACCTTGGCTTTGAGAGCCTTCATCTTTTCCAGCATACTCACTCGTTTCTCCCTTTCGGCTTCCTCATACTCGGAAAGACGTTTGATTTCTGTGAAAATCACGTCCAACAACGTATTCACATTATTTTTGGAGACCGACAAACGCTAAAAGAGTGTAGCTCAGGTTGTATAGGGTAGGGACGCAGAAAAAGCAGGGAAACCTGTCGTCTGATACTCTATTCCCTGGCTAGGAACCCTACCTGTACAAGTAGCATATCGTCGTACTCCTCGACAATGATACCGACGCGGATAAAACCGTCATAATAGGCTACGTGAAGTATACCGCCATCTCGCCACAGTAATCCTGATTGAATTGGACGCCTGGAGTACGGTAAAAATTCGGTTATGTACTTGGAGTCAAGCCAGCTGAATAAACTCACGTGCAGCGATAGCATTGTAGGCATTCGAAGGACGTGTCCTCCATGTTAGTGCTGAGACTGTAGTGGGATATACCACTTTCGAGAAGAAATGAGAGAAGGAGCTAAAAAGAGGGTAGGAGCTAAATTGCTGGGGTAGAGATGGGGAACTCCGCCCACCAGAGGAGCACTCCGCCCCCTGCTTTGTTGATGTGTTATGATGAAACTTACGTCATTCTTTCCGTGTCGTTCCACGTTGAGCGATCGAATAGGTGACGGTAGCCGGAGCACCCGATGTTCCGGCACCACTCCACCCTCAACGAGGTACGACTGATGGAGCAGGCAACAGTACTGTTCACCGTGAACGAGGAAATGATCTGCAACATTCAGTTCAGAGCACGAAATCGTTGGCAATGGCCTGATACGAAATCCGCAGTTATGGTCTTGACTGCTCACCACGGAACTACTCACCTCCTCCTTCGACCGCTTTGATACCGATTACCGTATCTTTGCCGCCGAATACGGTGGCCACAGTACCCCTGATAGGTAGTCCGGTGTTTTGTGAACGTTCCAGCTCCATCGGATGGAACACCTCCACGTCACCACCACATCCTGTAGATGCAATTCGATAAGTATCTGACCAAAACAAGAGGAAGACGAGCGTATAAGAGTAATACTTCATATTTTCTAAAATACTAATATTATTCGAATTGTTGCAGCAGGTAGTGGTCAAATGTCTGGTCGAAGACAGTGACCCCTACCGAGAATTTTTTTGAAAACACGAAATCCTTTTACATTACCCTACGCTACTTTTCGATCTTTATATATGACTTCCACTCTATCTATCACTTCTCGAATATGTATTTGTGTGGATGCTTCCCACAAAGACTTTGGGAAGTTGTAAACATAAAATTCAGCGATCAGGCTTTCCTTTTCGGGCAGATTTATGTACAGTGGATCGAGATTAAGTTTGGATATATGAAACGGGGGCTAAATCTTTTATGTGAGCTACAAGTCATGAATTACTTCTATGGAGTCACGACTTCAGCATTTGTCCCAACCCCTTACGCGATCAGATTCAATCAAATGGCGGAAATCAATGTGAACCAATATTTTACCGCTATGGAATGAATGGGAAGTATGTGGGAATTTTTTCGAATATAGTTAGATTACAATAAACGGTTTTCAGGTAGAAGGTATTCAGTGAGCCTAATTTACCTTTATATTACTCTTACTCATGAAATGGTTAGCATCATTTTGGTCATGAGTTGTTCTGACTGACCATTGAGTGGACAACACTGAATCTCCAGGGGCTAGTGACGATATGTCATCATTGAAGGGAATATCGCCTGTGACTGCTAGACTGTCGCCCTCAAATCATTCTGGGATATGATCCCTGGCCATAGATGCGAAAAAAGCGCCACTTGCATCAGCTTTAAGTACTGGAAACCAGGTACCATGCAGAAGAGGGTTTTTTTTAAAATAAATTTCAATGACAGCAAGTCACAAGGTCCTGATGAAATTTCTGAGAAATGAGATGAACCACCGATTAAAATTCTTCAGAGACCTTATCACTCCAATTTCATAATCGGGCTGTTCGCTGACTCTTCAAAGGTATTACAGTCTGTGTATCACAAGTTTAAAGTTTAGCTCTTCAAAAAAAAACTCTGTCAAGTGCATCAACTAGTATGAACCATGACTCAAGGTATGCAGCCTGTCGGCCTAAATTCATCTCGGGATATGATCCCCTGACCATTCGTGCTGGAGAAGCCCTACCTAACTCGATTACGTCCCTCAGTCTAATACAACGGATATCAAATATAGTCGAATAGGAGGGACTTTCACGGTGAAAATAAAAACGGAGGTAAGAAAACGCACCCGACAACAGTCTGCCGTCGCGATGTCTGACGAGCACACGCCTCGGCTTGTATGACGGATTGTCGAGGCTGTGTCCAGGCAGATATTTCAGCTGTTGTGAGATATAGTGGGACGGCCTCTCATCTAAGATTGTCATACCCTGGAATTATATCGAATATAATAGGATTATCGATTGATATTGATTTCAACGACAACACATGGACAACCAAAAAGAAACGTTCGATCACGAATCACTGCTGTGCGATAGAAAAATTCGAGAACAAAAAAAAANAAAAAAAAACTAGCAGAAGAGAATGTCAAAGAAAAGAACTGTCAGGAAGATCAGTGGACCAGCTCGATTTTGCTGAGGACCACCTTACTTCCATACAGCCAAGTAGCAAGTATCAAGGAGTTACCTCGGAATAGATAAGGGAGCTTTCCATACTATCAGGTTCACTCATTTCGTTGCCGTTGCCGTGGGAACTTCCTCAAAAACGTCTTTCTAATAAGAGCGAATCACCTGCTGACGTTTCTCTTAACTTTAAATGCTTCTATGAACGAACAAAAGAATTGCTTCACATGGAACAGTCTGGACGTTCCCTTCAATCAGGCAGCAAATCCAAAAACCCAATTAGATTACCCTGTTGCTTCTCTATTCTGTATCCTCGTTTATGACATCAGGGAGCTTCGCAGCCATTGAGGATTTCTATATAAAAGCTCCCATATTGAACTTCCTTATAAGCTAGGCCACCACATAGGATCCTTCTGGTCTCACTGAAGCGATGGAACCTTCCGTTTGAGGAATTGATTGTGAAGAGGAACTCAAAGTTTCCAGAAAGTTTTGCCCGTTTTTAAATTTTTAACAAAGTATTTTGAAAAATCCAGACCAAGTCACAATCATGATGAGTGGTCTTGAGCATTTTGAGAGTAAAGTAAGCTCGACTTGGAGTGGCAAGTAAGTATTCAGCTGTCAACTAAAGAAATACCGTCAGCAGTGTTCACAAGAATGAGGTGCCTGCCGATCATAGTCAATTTCATTTCAGGAGGCTGAATGCATTTGTGTAAATAACATATAATGGCTGTACATATGCAGTAAAGCTTATGATCGCAACTTTTACTTTCTTCAAAAACTATCCACTCGAAGATTGGAATGATACAACCATTAGATCTCACGGAAAGTATCACCCAACAACTTCATAGAAGCTCAGAATTTTCTAGAAAGCTCTGGAAATCTTCACAGAAAAACTACAAAGTGCGCCACTCCTAAGTATCTGCATAACATAGCCGGTGATCTCATGATATCGCAGTCGGTTGAACAGATCCAGGATCATCTTCGATCTTTCCGTCACCTTCATTGAAGCTTCTTGATTAGAGGTGCTCAAAACCGCTTAGAATGCGCTTCAAGAGGAACGATGACACAAGTTCTGATAAGTCTCAGCAGCCGGATTCGAACTCGTAAAGAAAAACGGGTCGAATGGGGAGAGACATTTCCTCTACGATAGGGTTGAGTAAGCGGGGAGGAGGGAGCCAGACATGGCACACATGTTGGCAGTGTTCTTATACGGTGTTTTGGAAACTCCTAGAACATCCACAAAAGGGGTGAACTACTGCGAGATTCCCGGCAGATACTTAACAAGCGATGTGCTACCACGATTCGCTAGGGTAGGGAGTTGAGCTTTTCGATCTCCCGGCCTTAGCTCTGGTCACCCGAGGAATCTAATGGAACCCTCACTCAATTGAAAAGTATCGTATGCACCGCTGTACGAAGTAAAATTTCCAGACCTTGAGCTTCTTTTTGATGGGCATATCCACT
>UZAF01021119.1:0-14569 GCA_900617895.1 Haemonchus placei | reverse complement strand
AAAATATCATCCCGATAGTAACGCAGTTGACGGAAAAAGGGGTACCCCTCGACGGATCGTTCCTCGTGCAGAAGATTCTTACGAAATTTTCCGTCGATCTTCAGAGGAAAGTACTCAAACGGAGGTTAGAGTCATCTTCAGACGAAAGCGCGTGGGTACTGCAAAATGCCTTAGCCGACCTTGACGAAATTATATCGGTGGAGGAGCGAATAAATGATATGGTTCATACCAAACCCAATGGAAATGTATCTTTTTTTCGAGAAAGTAAGCGACCTAAATTGACACCTATGGGGGGTGCAAGTTGTATATTTTGCGGCACTGAAGACCATAAATCAGTGTTTTGTAAGAAATTCAATACGCTTGAAGAAAGACGCACAGTATTCCGTGAGCATAACAGATGCTTAAACTGTGCTATCGTAGGACACTTCGTAAAAGAATGTCCAAAGGATGGGTGCAAAACGTGTAGTGGTAAAAAACACCACCACACGCTTTGCCCACAGCGCTGCCAGACAGCACGAGGTGCAGCGGTGCAACTAGCACGGGATAAAAGAGCACATGCGGTAACGCAGCCAACTAGCCCTACTGCGCAACAAAGTTCCCGAACAAATCAGCGGTCAGCGCCACAGAAAAAGGGAAAATCTGCGCAATCGCACTTGATTGAAACGGCGCATTGCGCAGACAAAGCAACAGTAGTATGCGAAAAGGAAAACGACTCAACGACGGTCCTTTCCGCCATGGAGAAAGAGGTGGTTTCAGGCAAAGAAAGCAAGAGTCAAAACTTAGGGACTGATGTCATTTTACTGACTGGAGTAGCTCGAGTAAGAGACTCGGTTCAAAACGTCTGGAAAGACGTGGAAGTCTTACTTGATACAGGCGCTGATCAATCCTTTATTAGTCAAGGACTAGCCGATGAACTTGGGCTTGTATGCAAGGCGCAAAAGACATTTGTTATGTACACCTTTGGTACAGAAACTCCCAGGCAAACCACATGTGGAGAGACCATGTTGGACCTGTGGGACCATGAAGGTGATAAGCACGAATTGCGCATTTATACCACGCCAGTTCTAACTGCAAAAAGTAAAACGGCGCAACTGTGTTCAGTAGATCTAGAATACATTGCTCGGCACAAGATTTTCTTGTCAAGAGATAAGTGCGAAAGCTCGTTGAAGCCACAGATTCTTTTGGGTTGTGACCAACTGTGGAATTTCTTAGATGTGCCTCATCCCCGTCACACCTTACCTTCCGGACTGCAACTTGTTCCATCTAAATTGGGATACTTGCTCACGGGACAACAAATGAGAGCACCACAAGAAGAACAAGGGAATATGACTGATAGAGTTGAAGCAACCTTGATCAACTCCTTCACTAATTTCGACGAAGAGCTGGAACGATGGGACAAATATTGGACCATGGATTCAGCTGGTGTGTGCGAATTCACAGGAACAAAGAATGCCGAAAAGGATGCCACAAATGCGAAGGTCGCCAAGTTTTTCGAAGAGACGATCGAGAAGCGCGAGGATGGTTATTATATCCGTTTCCCTTATAAGGAAAATCACCCTCCGCTGCCAACCAATAAAGCAATTGCGCTCAAGCGTTTGAAGACAGTCTTGAAGACACTACGAAGAACTCCGGAACTACTAAATGACTACGATAAGACCTTCCATGCGCAGCAAGAAATCGGGGTTATCGAAGAAGTTTAAAACCCCTCCCACACTGATGGCGCTATCGTCCACTACATACCTCATCAGCCAGTGATCACGCCACAAAAGGAGACCACTAAATTGCGCATTGTATTCGACGCCTCAGCTCATTTCAAAGATAGCCCTTCTTTGAATGACGTCCTTCATCAAGGACCCCTCATCCTTCCAGAATTGTATGCCATGTTGCTGCGCTTTAGGAACCCCAAGTACGTAATCATCTCTGACGTTGAAAAAGCTTTCTTGCAAGTGCGCTTACATGAAGCTGACAGAGATGCTACGCGATTCTTATGGGTTCGCGATATAAACGAGCCGTTTGGCATACACAATGTAGCAACGTTTCGATTTACTCGAGTAACATTTGGACTAAATGTATCTCCATACCTGCTTGGGGCAACTATTAATCACCATCTGCGAAGCGCTATGCAGAACGAGGAGCTTGCGAATGAAATACGAGAGAATTTGTATGTCGATAACCTTATTCTCTCTGCCGCAACACCTTCTGAGGCCGCTAGAAAGTCCTTAGAAGCGCGAAAAATCTTTGAAGAGATGGGTATGAACTTGAGGGAATTCCTGTCCAATGATGAGACCCTGCGTCAGCAATTACCAGAGAACGCATACGCAAAATCACTGGTGCAAAAGGTGCTCGGAATCACTTGGAACTCAGAAACGGATAGCTTAGAAGTTCGGTGTTCCTTGACTGTAAGTGATCCCATTACGAAGCGTAGCGTTGCGCGCCAGATAGCATCCATATACGATCCCATGGGATGGCTTGTCCCATTACTCATGCCGGCGAAGAAATTTCAGCAAGACCTTTGGAGGGAAGAGTTTGATTGGGACACAAAATTGCCACCGGAAGTCGCCAGCCGATGGATCGACATTCTTGAAAACATCAATGGTTTTCAAAAATCTCTTCCAAGGCGCTATTGTACCGACTTGTCGGAACTGTCTCTTGCAGTTTTTGCGGACGCAAGCGAAGTAGCCATTGCCGCTTGCGCATATCTCTTTTCCGAGTGTAATTCTTCGTTGATGATAGCAAAAAGTAAGCTGCCATCAATAAAAACGAAGACTACTATGCCGAAATTAGAAATGAATGCGCTTACTTTAGCGACGCGCCTAGCCTTCTCAGCTGCCCAAGCGCTTAAACTACATGAACTTGAACGTGCCACTACCATCTACATTTTTTCTGACTCACAAATAGTCCTTAGTTGGCTATCTTCAATCCGTCGTGCAAATCTGGGAGTACTAGTAGAAAACAGATTACGCGAAATACGCAGAATCGTATGCCAGCTAGAAGATAGTGCAATGACCGTTGTTTTCGGCTATGTTAACACTTTGGAGAACCCCGCGGATGCAGGAACTAGAGGACTTACTAAGGAGCAAATCACTACGCATAGCTGGTGGAGTGGCCCACCATTTTTGCGCACCCCAGTGCAGCATTGGACCACCACCTTTTACCCCTTGAAACTTAGTGATACACCCGCATTTGCGGAATTTGACAGTGAAGAATCTACAAATATAAACGTCGTTAACGGAAGAGACGTGGACATCGAAGACCTTCTTGAATGAAGCAGATACGGCTCCCTATACATTGCTAAACGTGTAACAGCGCCAGTTCTTCGTTTCATAAAGAAGCTTCTGCGCAGCAGAGCAGAAGTTTTAAGCAAGCGAATATTTGCGCATATTCCAGAACTGAATAGTATCGAGGACTCCGCAAATCCATTGAGTGGCCGTGAAGTACGAGCAGCAAAGTTGGCCTTGATTCGCAACCATCAACTTATCCACGTGACAAAAGAATATAGAAAGTCCATGGAGAATACTTTGCGACTCTATCAAGACAACAATAGCATATGGCGCTCAAAAGGGAGATTAGGGCAATCTGCACTGAGTGATGACGCAAAAAGCCCTATATTTGTTGCGCCCAATACAGCCTTAGTACAGAAGATCATAGAGGAAGCGCACGGTTCCTACCACAGAGGTATTGAGCATACAATAGCTACTGTGCGCGAACANACAGCAGCAGGTACGAACAACAGCAAAGCACTGCGTCCAATGTCGACGTTTCAATGCACTACCATATCACTATCCCAATACAACGGATCTACCCCTTCGTCGTGTCCTTCGATGTCGTCCCTTCCAGCATATAGGACTAGACTTCTTTGACCTTCCACCGTGTAATGAAAAGGGAGAGGTCTATAAGTTGTACGGCTGCATATTTACATGCACTGTGACAAGACTACTGCACATCGAAGTTGTAAGAGGCATGTCCACCAATGAATTTATCAACGCTCTCAGAAAATTTGTTGCACGTAGAGGCCTTCCGGAATCTATTACTTGTGACAATGCACCTACTTTCCTACTAAGCGCTAACATCTTGGGGAATCGAGATGTTCAACTTAATATGGACGTCCTCCGCTCAGTGGCCAACAGAGAGATCCAGTGGAACCACATCACACCCTATGCGCCATGGCAAGGTGGGTTTTATGAGCGCTTAATTAAATCAATAAAACACTCGATCTATAAAGCCATGCGCGGTACGGAAGGACGGTCATTTGACGATATTCAAACTATAACCACAGAAGTTGAAGCTTGTCTCAACTCAAGACCTTTGACTTACCAGGCATCAACACAGGAAGAACTGAGTTCTATTCGCCCCATCGACTTTTTGCAAAAAGACATTTGCTTGACTTTAACAGCTCCAGAGCGCATAGACAATGAGGACTCAGATTATCTCCCACCGGAAGAGATGCGCTCGATGCACTACAGACAACAAGTGATAGAAGCACTGCACAGTTCATGCAAAGCTACAGAAGTATTTTGGAAAGTATGGCAGACGCAATATTTAACATCTCTGCGAGAAACGCATAAAATGGTTGTCTCAAATCGCAGGCTTGGAAAAGAAATTCCCACTGTAGGAGATGTAGTGCTGGTGAGCAATCCTGTCCTTCCACGGAACGAATGGAAAATGGCGCGGATAACTGACGTCAAACGCGACAAGGATGGCGAAATACGCGAAGCGGAACTCCTTACAGCAACAAAGAGGAAAATAAGACGTCCTGTGAATCTTCTCATCCCTCTCGAAATACAAGATAGCAGGGAGAGTGCGCAACTATCAGAAGAACAACCGGGAGATAACGGAATAGTGTCGCATCAGCAGGAACCCAGATATAACCTGCGCCCACGACGGGAAGTGCACAACGTGCAGAACACCGCGCCTCCGGAAAATCGTTCGCACACTCGATCTCCCCGGTGGTTCCTCTTTCATATTATGGTTTTAGCCCTTCTTCACTTCTCCAACGCCAGCAAATTACACGTAGATTGTGCAAAAAATGGGGTACTGCTGCATTCATTCACCTCTCAGGAAGTAGAGGTTTGCGCGGACAACCTTTGCAAAATCCAAGATGTGGAAAAGAGAGAACATCTTGTGCGATTTCCACCTGAAGTCACTCTCCATGACCATAAGGTTATCGTAAAATGGCACACTCAACACGAGCAACTTGCTACGATATCGACAATGTGTCAGGGGTTAGACTTCTGCTCCAATATTGACTGCCGGATATGTATTTCAGTGCTTCTAAACCCAGAATGCTGGCCTACCGGAGCAATCGTGACGATCGCATTCATGTTGTACATTTTTGTTGCCGTGACTTACCTCCTACTTTACGTCCCTATGACTATCGGAAAGCCGATTCGGTTGATACTGATAGGTGCACGGTTAACTCTTTTGTTCCTTATGCGCCTTCTCAAACGCTGCCTCATGTTTCTGGTGCGGAAACTCGGAAGGAAGCCTTCGGCACGAGATCGCCTCGCAGCGGCACTTGCGATTTTATTTTTTACTTCGTCCTGCGCTAACACTTGTCAACAGGTGAATATTCTGGAGCATCACTCCACAGCGTGTCGGGAAGTAAATGGTAAAGAAAAGTGCACCGTAGCCCTCACTGAAGTAATGAAGCTCAGTCCATATAGGCAACAAGCCTGTTTGCATCTTGTGCGAAACTCCAGCCTAGTGGCGAACATCAAACTTCGATGGCGAGGATTGTATTTGCGCTGTGAGCAAGAAAGCCTGTATTTCACACGCGCCGTTAATCTTAACGTAATTAGTAGCAAGCGCTGTGCGACTATGGGCTCGTGTCAAGACTCCAAATGCGCAGCAATCAATAGTAGCAGCCTTATCGAAGAGCTGGAAGAAGGTAATCATCACCCGGGACGGACAGGGTGCCTCGAGTCATGTGGAGGAATAGGGTGCTAGTGCTTTTATCCAAGTTCGGGCTGCCTGTTTTATCGCATATATGCTACTCCACGCAACGCCAAAGTCTACGAAGTATTCCGCTGCATGCGCTGGACAGAACATGTAAAGGTGCACGTAGTCGTAGAAAATATAGAAAAAGCGCTAGGCAATCAGCAATTCGTGATATATGCGCTCCCGAACGTTCCAGTGCAGATCTCTCCTCTTCAGCTCGTCCTAACATCACTTTCGTTACCACCTACTCCAGCACTTGCAAGCGAATTCATTACAGACGGAGTTGATACCTCTATATGGAGAGGAACTATCACTTCACCCCTACGTTGCGAAACATGGACAGCGGCTCACTCCTTGCACAGTCGACGACAAATGCAGGTGTACCGCTGCGGAAACCACGGTCAACTGCAACTGTCCGCCGCACGACATCGAAAAAGAATTTCATACGCTCGCGCTGAAAATTCCTGTCAAAACCGCCTCTTGGGAATTGAAGCGCGGCCAAAACTCTTCCCTGTCTGGGAAAATTCCAAATATGGTGTCCTCCGAGTTTATTATCACCTTCAATCAGACAGTGGATAGAGCCCTGGAAATAATTCGGGAGGACATATGCAGGATAAGTGATGCTCCACTGCAAGGTTGTTACCACTGCACAAAAGGAGCACATGCAACAGTTCGATGTTTCTCAACAAATGAGATCATCGGAGAGGTCCTGTGTGGTCAACATGCCTTCGCGATTCCATGCGCGTCAAGTGGACCAAAGTCGGTACTACAGTTCCACCTCGATTCTGCGCGACAACGGTTACAGTGTACCGTAGCTTGTGGTACAAAAAGTAACACTTTCGTACTCGCTGGGATTCTTAAATATGTAAATGCTCTTCATCCCGCTATTCTATCAACACTGGAAGGTCGCAACAATATTTACCATGAATTTCACTGGCCCGACTTCGGACACATTGCTAACGTCATCTTCACATGGTACAAAACTCTCATAATGGCACTTATAGCTGTTATTGTAGCCCTTTTGTTATCCTACGTATGTATAAGCTCAATCGGAATGCGCCTTCTCTTCTTTGCTACACGTACAGTATGGGCAATCAGCTGTTTTCCGTTGCGCATGCTCTTTGTGTTGATAGCTGCGCTCACAGATCGATATACGCATCGGCAGGCTCATAGGGAGAAGAGAGCTTAGTCATGCACAATAATCAATACTCGGTCATGTAGTTGTTTAGTTTACGATTACGAGCGCCGCCAACGTAGAATGCTTAGTCATCGAAAAATCAATAATGGCACATGCACACTTGCTTTCATTGGGACCAAGACAGTGAAATTTTTCTCAGAGCCCTTTTTCAGAACATGGAAAATCTGCGCTGTCGTCTCCGTGATACCGAAGAAGAACTTGCGCAGGTCCGTCGAGAACTGGACCAGAAAACACAAGAACTACGAGATTTGCGCCGAGCACTTCCTCTACCAAATCCAGAAAGGCTGTATCACAACATCATGGATCTTTGTTACGAGTTCCACGCCTGCACTATCAGGACGAACGACTTAGACAACCGCATAAAGTCTCTGCGCCATTCAGCCAATAACAACGAGAATCGCCTTCACGACGTGACACTGCTAGAGCTGTCAGTAGAAAAGCTGCGCATCGAGATACTATTCATCCGATCCCAACTAAGAACCCTCTTCACCGGGCCCGCATTGTTGTGCGCTGCAAAAATCATCACGATGGATATATGGCGTACATGGATGGATCGCCCACATAGAAACGAAGAAGGAAATCCTCTTTTAGTGCAACCAGAGGAGATCGAAACGGTTGCTTCAGATCAACTTCAACAACTTGATCGCAACCGCCAAGTGCTCGTGGAGATACGAACATCGATGATGGAAACAGACCAACAAGACACTCGCGAATTCCAAAACCAGATGCGCATAGCTATGGCGAGGCTACAATCTTCTCTCGATGCAGCTTTAGTCAACTTGGAGAGACGTGAGGCGCCGCCTGCAAATTCTCGGGAAGATAATGCGATGGAGGACCTCGAAGAAGCGGAGCGTGCACCTGGTCAGGCTGATCGGACGTCCCCCCGAAATTCGCCCGTGCCGGAGGGCATGGCCATGCACGATCAGGAAAGAGGCGCTATCCAAAAATGTGGAATATCTCGAAGAACTCGAGGAAGAGGAAGGGGAAGTTGCGAAGAAGAAGAAGAGGTGCCGCAAGAAGTCGAACAAGAGCGCATTCGACAACAGAATGCCATTGCGCGCCAAGAGATAGAAGGAGATATTCGACAGCTCCAACAAGCTCGCACGAACTTTCTGCAAATAATAGATGAATTGCGCCGTCTTCCTACATGTCCGCCAAGGAGATTGGGCTACGGAGCAGTCAGAAGTGACACAGAACGATTCATGCGCTGCGCCTTCTGCAGAGCAAGCGGAAAGCATTATTCGGACTCGTGCGACGAGTTCCCCTCTGTGTATGTGCGCCGTCGTATGATTGAGGACAGGGGAAAGTGTGTTGAGTGTCTCGAACTTTGTCGTAGAGATAAGTCGTGTAAGAAATACTATGAGCGCTGTTATCACTGCGGGAAATACGACCACCACTCCGCCTTGTGCGAGCTACCCGACAAAAGTGATGAAATCGCGGAGCAATTGGCACATGCGAGGCGCGGACTTGCCCAAACAACGGACCGAATCAACCAGTTGGAGCGCGACCTTCAACGACTCCAGGACTAGAAGAACGCCGGCCGGGAGTATCGCGGAGGAACCGCGATTTTGCGATCTATGTAGACATTTTAGTATTTGATATTGTTAACTTTTGATCTTTGCAAACGTTCTCATTTCTTTAAGGAATGTCTTTGTTAAGGATTCCTTTGATCTGATAAGGGCCTTATGTTTAGTTTATGCCCAAGTTCCCAAGCTTATCTTCACACATCGCAAAGCAAATGCCAACGGGCCTTTAAAATCCGCTGGCATGCGCTATGCTGGTCTCTTCTTTCACTCTTCTACCACACGACCGTTCGTTCTTCTGCGCAGTACAGTATTCTTTGCGCCTTGTCGTTATATCCGAATAAATATAATCTGCGCTGACTACTCGCATCGACATCGAGCCACCGACAGACGGCAAGTCCTTTTACTATGAGAACCCCGCTACAACAGAGATCGATACTTGCAAAGTGATACCGATCAATATACTTGGAACTGAAAGATAGATGTGTTATATCACACTAACGAACGGATCACCGAGCCGAGCAAAGACCGTACCTGTGCAACGGTGGCCGAGCGGGTACTGTAGTGGGCTGGTAGGCATGGCATCAGGGTTCGATTCCTTGATGCATGCGCTCATTTTGCTTTCCCATAAAATGTGTCCTAAACGCTTGCAAAACGTTTTTAGGCTCAATATTGGGCATCTACGGAGCTCCCGCACGATTTAGGATTCTGGGAAATAGTAATTCGATGAAAAAAATTTTACCACTACTGACCGTTTATATGTATATATGTACGCCTCCCTACCCCGAGCACTCAAAATGGTGTTTCGAAATCTTCTGCAGTGCCCTGACCACTTACGGTAAGTGGGGGTCGAGTGAGTCATCCGACCACAGCCCTCTTTGGGAGGGATACGGTCCCCACGTTCTACGAATACTGTCCGCGCTTTGTAAGCGGCTGTAAAAGTTAACTGGCACTGTTAGGGAAATACTGTAGAACAATAATTTATCGTCTTATGTGCACATATGATTATCCGCTAACTCTATTCTTGAGGTAAACGTCCTTTCAAGAGACCCTCCATGTTAAATGTGGTGGTGCATGGTACTATTAGGTCGTGAAGAAAGTTCTTGCGGTTTTGCGCCTNGAATATGGTGGATGCGTGAGAGCTTCATAGCCTAGCTCCATCAATTTTCTCAGGGTAAGTTGTGCGACGTGAGGCCGAGCGTTGTCGTAGAGTAGAATTGGCCCCCTCCTATTCACCAGTACCGGGCTCATGAGCTGGAGTTTTCGATGCATTTCGTCAATTTCTTGGCAGAACTTTTCGGCTGTTACGGTTTCTCCCGGATCCATGAAGCTGTGGTGGATCAGCTCGACTGCAGACCACCAAACAGCACCATGACCTTCTTTCCATGCTGCTTCGGCTTGGGATAATGTCGTGGGGCTTGATCCTTGTACAGCCACTGGCCTGATCGTCGCCGGTTGTCGTACAGAATCCTTTTCCCATCACACGTCACAATACGGTCTAGAAATGGATTGTTCCTGTTGCGCAGAAGCAAGGCGGAGGCGAGCTCGTAGCGGCGGTCTTTCTGGTGTCAACTCATGCGGCACCCACTTATCGAGCTTCTTCTACTTCCCGATCTCCTGCATGTAGATGCCAACCGTCCTGCTGGAAACACTCAATCTTGAGCCAATATCCTTCAGCGTTGTACGTGGATTCTCTTCCACTAACGCTCTCAATTGTTCGTTGCCAACGGCCACTGCGCTCATCATCTTCCAGGCTCTCATCACCGGTACGAAATTTTTCAAACCACCACTGTGCTGTGCGTTGATTCATCGTACCTAGATCTAAGTCATCGTTGATATCCCGGTCCGTTTCCGTCGCACTCCTGCCCAATTTGGATTGGAAAAGAAAAATCATGCGAATCTGTCGTTTGTCCATGCTGATTTCGACCTTCTAATAAACCCCAGGAATCATTCCAGGGAGAAACCGATTATATATTTGGATAGGCCAAGAAATGCGCTTCAGAATGGTATAAAACTTGCAAAAAATCTAATAGCAAATAACATCGCGGCGAGCATTTGAAAATTGGGCGTCAAAAACCGCAAGAACTTTCTTCACGACCTAATATTATGCTGTAGGCAAAACCGTGAATCCACCAATAGCTTGCTTTGAAGTTGTCTCCAATGGACTTCCATTGTTGATTTGAAGGCGGTATCCGGTGGAAATGACTGCCGTGTGAAGGGACCCCTATATAAATATTCGCTATTTTCCATAGGTGGGCAGATCGGTCCGCCTCTTTTGCACCTAATGTTGCGACCAACCAACCAACTCAAACTGTAGGAGACTATCGACTCATCTACCAGCGCCATAAAATTGGATCTCATGGGTCAGATCACAAACTTGAAAGCTACGTTTCACTCCGGCACCTCTATATCCTTCCGAAAGTACGGGTCCATCGTCGCTGTCATTATCGGGCGACCGCATGGGATCGTTGCGATCGCCTTTCACGGACTCGATTTCCTCGCAGTGGATAACGGGCTTGTTTCCACAGCATCGAAAAGTACGGTTCAAAAGCTCTTCATTATCGCCTCTTCCTAGATGGTGCCCATGTTATGCTGCAAGAACGAAAGTCCTCATCGAGTATGATGACACCACCTTCGGTCAGAGGATTTGCTGGTAACATATAGAATAACTTTGACGCTATGAATCATTTAGAACCTTCCTCCTTGAAGCTTCTTGAGCCCATTTTGAGCAAACGTTCAAAATTCCCCTTTTGTTCGAATGTAACTCCACCCTTATTTGGCCGGTGAGGGGCCAAAAAAAAGACCTCCTTGTAATCCTTTTCAATGCTCCTTAATTGTGAGGGAGCTCCGCAGATGCCCAATGTTGAGCCTTAAAACGTTTTGCAAGCGTTTAGGACGCATTTTATGGGAAAGCAAAACGAGCGCATGCATCAAGGAATCGAACCTTGATGCCATGTCTACCAGTCCACTACACCACCCGCTCGGCCACCGGTGCACAGCTACGGTCTTCGCTCGGCTCGGTGATCCGTTCATTAGTGTGGTATAACACAGGGAGGCACCGGTCCCGTAGCTTTGTTCCCAGAATAGTTTAGCAGATTTGGAACACAGATTCGAAATAAGCGTTCGAAACCACCTACGGGGCTATACATCTCATCTTGAATGGCCACTGCGACCAAGTATCCTTCCCTTGTTAGGCTCAATCAAGAAAACATCACTCTTGACCTTTCGTTAAACCACTATGCATGATAGTGCACTGCTGAAAGCCTTTCAGATAATCAAAGATATTTTGCGACTCGAGCTCGCTTTTCGCACATAGATTTTACAGAATTCTGACGAGCATTTTGAAAAGAAAGCACTAATCAACAATTTCCCTGAGTCGTGTTGATTCAAACTAGCGCACCTGTACCTAAGAACACTCGGATTCTTAAAGGAACAATTTCACTCTCTCTCCTCATCAAAGATACTCGATCTTCCTCAAAGGAGCCTTTGTGTCGGCGAAACTGCTCCATACTCTCCACTTTGCAACTATGACATCTAGACTCACGAGTACTCCTTAGATGGACTGTTCATGACGAACTGAGCAGAATCAGCTGTCGCTAACGGTAAAGGGAGAGGTCGGCTTTGGCAGGTGGCATTGCTACGTATCTGCTCCCGCTTTGCTTCCGGCACACCAGTTCTGGAATTGTTCATAACTGGTTTTCAGATCAATTTCTGTCAAACACTTCATCCGATATTTTAAAACTAAGCGAATTTGAATTTGACAAAAGACTCCTTCCAATCTTGAAACAAGTTCATACGTTTATTACGTGACAGATATACTTCTTCTCTTTTTGCTTACTTATATCGCATCTTTTATTTTATATTATTTAATTTTATTTTTTATTGGATTGCTGAACGCTTGCTCTAACCCACCTCATTTATGAAACCAAGAAAACCCGAGAATACTGATTCATTCCCTATAGGTTCTGAAAAGAATGAGGAAGTCGAGAAAACATCTATGACGGATGCTACTTTTGATAAGCCCTTTTTCAGGATCTCATCCTTCGTGTTGAAATTGGTCCACCGCCTACATTCCGTTCTTCGGGTCACTCCCGCCTATGTCAACTTGACATCGTATCTATACCCAAATTGCGCTCATTTTACATATCGCCTCTCCCCTCGATCCACCTCAACCTCCTCGGCTGGGGTGTAGCTCGGCCACTTCCTACCACCTGCCATCAGGTCTCGATCCTGCCGCCTGTACTCTTATCAAATTCGAACGCTCTAGGTCTAAAGCTAACAATTTTTGTGCAGGGCCGGCCCCCCGTGGGCAGATCTAGTCCTGTAACCTACCACTACTGTTCCCATCTTGCCGCGCTCAGGAGCATTAAATTCCGCTCACATATATTGAGAAGTATATATATACATGAGGCCCATTTCTATTACTGTTTTTGGCGTGAAGATACCCAACGTGCAGCTTGCCAGGCTCTGACGTGGGGGCTATTGACTCCGGGGGCTTGCCAGGCTATCCCGAAGTGGACAAGGGGCTTTGTTTTTGGAGGCGGCCCCGAATCGCCTCCCAGATACTTCCCAGTGTGACTTGATCGTCACTCGAATGCAAGCTTTTGGCCGAGTCGATGGGCAGGATACCAACTGCACCCACAGACTCTCCACACACGTATGCGTGGATCGCCAGCGAGGAACAGAGGGTATATCGACCCAGCACAGCAGAATCAAGGAGTCCATCCCCTGAATCCACCTGCGTCTCTGGGCAAGTACCGGTGACTTTTGGTCGGCGATTAATTCCCCTATCCGCCACCTGGGGACGCCCTACGTAGCCTCGTCACCAGCCGGCTGGGGATTCTTCAGTGAGAGAGAACCCTCAGTGGGGGAGATCCGTAGTATGGGCCTCATTCCCCTGAACCTGAGGGAGCCCCCAATACGGCAGCGTTGGGTAGGACCGCTCGGGAGAGGCTGCTAAAATCTCAGGGCCAAAACAGGCTGCCCAAAAGGAGAAGGACTAGGATGGCGATCTGTACTTTCAACGCACGGACGCTTGCATCGGAAGCGTGTATAGAAGACCTGATGATGCAAGCTAGGAAGATCAAGTACGACGTCATCGGACTGACCGCGACGAGAAGGCATCGCCCGCTGCACGCTGTATTTGAGACTGGAGAAGAACTGTTCCTTGGAACATGCGACAGTAGAGGCGTCGGCGGCGTAGGTGTCCTCGTCAATACGCACTTGGCCATGAACATCGATTCGTACGAAAGCTTAACAACCCGAATCGGACGTTTGCGATTGAGAAGATGCGGTTCAATCCCAGCTCTAACCATCTTCGTTGCTTACGCACCAACATCGAGCTACGAAGAAGAGGAGTTGGAAGCGTTTTATATGGATCTGGAGAGGCTCTACAGAGAAGACCACACTTTCTTCAAGGTCATCGTCGGTGATTTTAACGCCAAGATCGGCCCCAGAAGAACGGCTGAAGAGCTTCACATCGGGACTCACGGAGTGGAATGGAATGAGCAGGGTGAAAGGCTGCCCGAGTTTATCATGACGACCCACACCATCCATGGTAACTCGCAGTTCCAGATGCCCTCTCATTTAAGATGGACATGGGAGTCACCTGTTGGACAGTTCCATAATGAAATAGACCACATGATCTTCAATCGGAGATTTTGCCTGACCGACGTCGCTGTTGTTCCGGAGTTCTACACGGGATCGGACCATCGTCTCCTCCGCGCTAGATTCTGCTTCTCAGTGCGTGGGGAGAGAGCTATGAAGTTTCGGAAACGAAGCCCCAAGACCTCCATCAACTGGGATCACTTCGCTTCCCTTGCGAGTAAATGGGAGGATTCCGTTATCGACAACATCGACGAAGAATACAACCGGCTCGTCGAACATCTTCACGATAGTGCTACGAGAGCAG
>UZAF01021118.1:0-14572 GCA_900617895.1 Haemonchus placei | reverse complement strand
GCGTGCAGAAATTATGAGGCGCAGAAGATGCGCTTGGGCGGCAATCGGAAACATAAAAGAAGCGGCTCATCTCGTATCGGACAAGAAAGTACGAGGTGACCTTTTCGACTCTACGGTATTGCCAGCACTCTGTTACGCATCCGAGACGTGGGCGGAGAACAAGACGTCAACGCTAATGCTGGTTCGCGCACAAAGAGCTCTAGAGCGGACGCTGCTGAAGATCAACCGCGCAAAGCAGAGAAGTCTTAACCTCCGCAGCGCAGACATACGCTCAATGTCCGGCATCCGTGACGCCGAAGTGTACGCGTGGAACGCAAAGAAACGATGGGCAGGGCACGTGGTTAGACGCACGGACGACAGGTGGACCACTCGCGTCACGTTCTGGTACCCACGTGAGATTAAACGCACACTAGGCCGTCCTGCAACGAGATGGAGTGATTCACTGAAGAAACTTCAGGAAAACGATGGTCAACACTGGTCCCAAACCGCTCAAGATCGTCAAAAATGGATGGAAGCGTGTGCTCGCCGCTGAGAAATATCAGCCGACAACGAGCGTCCAAGTATCCAAGTAAGTTCGTCTTGGGGGTAAAATGAATTTGCTTCGATAATGCTCAGCATGCGGTCGATTTCTGTAATATGGCGATTGCTTCGCCACCCTCTACGCTCCGTATTGTACGTGCAATAAAAGATGGGAGTTCGTGACATTCTTAAAGGGTTTGTTCAAAGCAATGACGCGATTGCACCTTGAAGACAAGGCCACTTATGGACCTTTTCCCCCATTTGAACAAGTTGTGGATAGGCTTACAGTTACAGCATACAGTTACTGTCAAACCAGCAAATTTCACTAGGCTTTTATGTGACCTGCTCATTGTACGTATTGACGAAAGTAGACAACTCCCATAGGATGGCGCATGTGTGCAAAATCCCCCCATACTATTCGAAGTTAGACCGATTATGAGTTGTGTCGGTGGCTCCACGGATAGGATATCTTGGTTTCTCAACCTCAAACTAATAAAGTTGTTGCGGTTTGTTCCGGCACACTTATCAAACACCAATGGGTCGCTTAGTGTATTTCACGAATCTAGTGAGGAGTGCGAAATGTCAAGGTGTATTCCAGAAGAAAAAATTATATACAAATGTGTCAAGAGATAGTGCAATGCAAACGGTCCGAGAAAATGGTACTGAAGCCCATGCCATTTCAAACTCGTTCGGTCTCCTTATTCACTAAACAATGTTGTTGCTTGACGAATGCCTCAAGTGCAGCGTCTCCAGAGGTTCAGGAGAATAGAAAAAGCAAGTGAGACGTCATGAGGTTAGCACCGGAACTGACCCTAATGCTCATATCAGAACTTTGGAGGCCGGGCTTGGATGGCAATTATGGTTTGGCAAAAGCCAAAAGCTCACTGTGCTGTACTCTTGCACTTTCAGTAATTTACTTTATCGAGCAGGTGCGTATCGAGCTTAATCCAAATTGAGATGGACACCTGGCTTGAATGCTCAGGCAGCCTGAGCATCTAAAAATTCAAAGGGAAACCCGGCCGAGAGTTGTTCGCCTTTCAAAGTTCGAATACATGCAGCTTTATCTGAAGGCGCTTACAAAGCGGAGTCGGTAGTCAGCTGTACTGGATAGCCCTAAAATTGCTAGTGAACATTCACAAATCATTTTCTGGGTATACCTTTTCCATGGCTAACCATACACTGAAATGAACTCTGAGAGCACTTTCTAACTCAGCTTGTGCATATGCCAAAAATAGTGAATGTGAGAAGCGTCTCAGCGAATACCTCGGCCTCTAGATGACAGTGAAGGACAGTAGATAAAGGATGATAGACAAAGAGGAACCTCGTTGAAAGCGGTAATGGACCTTTGAATGCAATAGCCACCGAGGAGCCCTTTACGTCACTTGCTTTTACACTGGTATTGTGTCTGCTATAAGTGAAATAGTAGCTATAGGGGAAAAAAGTGATGAGGGAGTGACATGAGAGTCTCACTGAGCGCTTTAAGTCTAAGGGAAGAGCCATGAGGAACGAATCGCTGACTGCTTTGAGTTACTTATATTCGTTGCCAGCTTCTGGGCACTGTTGAAGCTTCGGTTGACTCAGTATGGCTCAGAAGAAGTAGTGCTGAACAAGGACAGATCCAAGGAGTAGAAAGAATTGCATTGTCAGCGGATGATTATGACGTCGAGATGATGAAGCAGCGAAAGAGCCCACAAAAACACTTGCATAAGCGTTTCCTAATAAAGAAAAGGGCAAGTGGTACCCCAATGTTCCGATATTGTTGAAGAAAGAAGGGATAGGCTCAGTTCATTAGAACAGACTGATACCCATAATAGTCGGCAAAAATAGGAATAGTCAATTGGCACAGAATGCTTCCGCTGAATGACCACGCAATGACGTTTCCACAACCCTATTTCCCACCTCATTATCGACTGTTTTTTAGCAGAAATGACGCGATCCGAATCGCCCACGGCACTGCCCACATAAAGATCGTTTTTTTTTNTTTTTTTTTGAGCCCTAGTAAAGAAGACGGCAGCCGTCCCAGAGACACATTGGAGAGGAAAGAAAGGCAGAGATGGAAAGAAAGAGAGTGGAAGTCCCAGCTGTAGTAGCAGCTAGACATTCTTTCAGAGGGCCGTAAGAATGATGCAATATTCTATCGCGTCATTCAACCGTAATAAATAAAGTTTACTAACAAGAGAAGCAAAGGGACTCGTTCCCTTTACTGCTCAGGGTGTTGTGATTTCATTTACCAAAATAGAACAGAAGGGCAATAGTGCAACGGTGTTTAGAATGTCGTTTTCCTAGAGGAGAGTTGTATTAGCCAAATGAAAGTATTGCATTACCAGCAATAATGAACACTTCGGGGAAAGCCATGGACTTGGCTCAATTAGCAAGGGCTTCCGTGACTTGAACGGTTAGAGGAGGCTGCTTGCTGCGTCTCAGTATTTTACTGCCACTGCGAACATTGGCATCAACGGTTAGCTCTCAAAGGCGTTAGATACTCAGGTTCGTTAGGCGATCAAGCTGCGACCCCCTAGAGATCAGGGATGTTACAGTGGCGGCTCTTATGAAATGGTTTCAAGCGCACTTTTACACGGACAGTTTGACCCTGCTGATTAGAGGACCAAAAGGAGAGTCTCATTAGGACGATCTAGTTCGCATACTATAACTTCTACATATGTATTTATGTAGGTTAACTACAAAGACCACATGGGAAACTTCTACCATTTGCTACCGTTCACCTTGCCACTGCTTTATTACTTCTTGTGATACTATTTGAAGGGAATCAATAGATGCCAAAGCGCTTTGACAAGGCATTCGCTCATTAAAAGCGAGCTTTTCAGGATTACAGTGAAAACAAACTTCGCTATCGACTATTTGCCTTATTAAATAGGCCATCGAAAAGCGATTTCGTGAGTTCTGGCAGAAGCGGCTCCTGAAAAATGATGATGACTTCCCGCACACGTCTTATTAGGGCTTTCAGAAAAACACTGCAATTCTCAACGGAACTCATTCGCTCTCTAAATAAGGCTTTTCTTGAGGAATCAATCATAGCCATCATTTCGTTATTTTCTTTTCGCAAGAATAAAATATTTGGCCTTTGGATCTGAGCCCTCCACTCAGAAACGTAGTGGCGTATTGAGTGCGTATATGGCCTATACGATGACTTGCGGTGGCCAACCGATGTACAAGTCAGTGCTTTCATCCTCCCAGACGGATCCGATACCAATTAACCGACTCCGGAGCGAAGGCAAGCTTGGTTGGCCTGCACGGATGCCAATCTGGAATTCGATCTCCAGTCCATGCGTGTGTGGTAGTGCGCCACTTGTCACTATGCTACATTTGCCCGTTTTTTCCTTGATTTTCTACGAAAATCTGATGGGATGCGGTTTTGATGTGACAACTTTGTGACTGTAAAACCGTTTTGAAGCTGAAGACGAACCTGCTTATAGAATCAGATTAACGCTTTCTTTCTTAGATCAGCTGGAACTAGTAGACAATGGGTGTAAATCAAACACTGATGGACCCGAGGCAATGTATCATCAGAGTTCAACGGCCTGCGTTTGACATTTTCGAGAACAACATGAATCATCTCGAGATGTCAAACCGAGCACGTTGTTCTCTGAACAACCATTCTGATTTTTGAAACCAGCATCATTTCTGAGGATGCTTTCACTCTCTCAACTTTCGAGTAACCCGTAATGCTATGTGACACAAATCCTTGCACTTATCCTACTTAATCCATAATTTTTTGTATGCGAACGTATGTATACATGTATGCAAGCTTATATGTGTACCAACTCCCTTAAAGGGCTGAGGTTGTGTAGTGGCATATCCGCTAGGCCAACCGAGCCTTCCATCCCACCGCGGTTCATTAACTGATCCCAGACTCGATTAGGGTACAAAAGCATTTTCTTGAAAATCAGCTCGCTACCTCAAATCATTGTGTAGGCCACATACGCACATATCGGCTACGATTCTGAATGGAAGTGCTTCCTCCCTTGGTCCCGTTGGTCAGTCCCTCAGTCGGGATTAACCAACGGCCAGAAGCTCCACCCTTTATCCTTTATACATCTGCCAAAAGCGTTTCGTAGTTCAGAAAACGTGATCAAGTTTCACGAAGGAAGAGAATTCAAGGAGGAAGGGTACGTCCAGAAGTAGACAAAGCCATCGAAGTCAGCATTTGACAATACTGTTCGGAAACATTGTAAAGTTGAGGAAAAAATGTAACCGGAGTTAAACAAGTGAGGATAGGTCAGATTTCACGGAAAGTGAGATGTGCACCGAAGAGATTGCACCGATGTTGGTGAAGCACAATTGCATATCAAGCCTCCTTAAAGGCACAGTTCACGCTCAAAATGGCTTCTGAGATTCCCCCACGGGACGAATTTGAGGCTCCCGCATATACCATATCTGGCACTATTAGGTCGGGAAACGGCATAGTTAGGGAGTTATAAAGGCTCATAGATTGGCCCGTATGTATGCGCGGACGAGTTTCACTGGCATTGTAGAGGTTGCACCGATCACAAGGGAACCAACGTGTGAAGTTCAAACAACTTGTCATTACTCATAGCGACAGTGATAGGCAGATCTGTACAGTTCTGGCTTGATGTAGTCAGGTCTTTACGCACACAGCAACCGGAATCTCGTCCGAATACCCCTTCCATGCTATTTCCGTCATGACAATCTCGTCCAACCTCTACTTTCCCTTGTTTTGAAGAGCCACATTTTCCTCGAAATCGGCGAATTCTCTCGCCTTCTTCACTACCGATGAATTATTCCCAATCTATATTTCCGCTTTTTGAATAAAAAGGGGTACCTCAGAACTATGGTGAGGTATAGTGCCTTCAAGATAGTGGAAACTTGCATGAAGGATAAGTTACTTGTTATACTCGATTCTGAGTTACTGAGAGATGAGGAAGTTGTCCAGGTTTATTATTTCGCAAAAAGTCAGCTGTGATATTGAGAAAGCAACAATACGGAAGTTCAACTATCATAGAACTAATTTTACAGAATGCTAAAATCGTCCATTGGGAGAGGCGTAACCAATGAACACTGTATTATCTTCCGGGGAACTCCTTGATAGGGTATATTCCAATAATGGAAAGAATCGGTTCTCAAAAAAGGAATACAAAATAATAAAAGAAATAAACAATGAATATCGTAGGTTGATGAAGTGAGGAAAGTATGGCCCAGAGGATTCAGAGCTCCTTATACAAGAAGAACTTCCCGATGTAGTTGCCTGCTCAAAATTATGATTCGATATCAACTATGAAATGAAGTAATATAGCATGCGAAGAGATCTTCATTCACCAGAAATGTATTTCGTAGAAAAATCGTGCAAAAACATATCATCCTCACTACGGGACAAGTCATGAATTCCAAATTCCGGTGTTACAAAGGTAGTGGTCATGATGATTCAGTGTAATCGAAAAGTTTGGAAATGGTCAATGGTACATTTGTGAAAAAGTTTTAAGAAATCCTCAAGGGAACTCATCGGTAGAAAGAGAAGTGGGACCTTAATTGAGGGAGTTGTTTTCATGGGATTCAAAAGTTAGGAGGGGAGCAGACGAGCAGTGATAGCAACAGGGGACAGAGGCCACCCTATGGCTGAGTCAGCTGCACACACACAGTTCATCCGGGGCGAAATAATACATCGGGAAGGCGTCCCGTAGCGGCGTTTGGCTTTCAGCTACATTGCTATCAAGGACTTTCAACAGAGAAATTGTTGCATGCCGCCTTCGTGGCCACCTAGGATTCACTATACCCTACGTTAGCCTCCTTGATGCTTACACATTTCACAACAATTTTGGGTCATTCCTTTCAAGTTGAAGAGCGGAGGTGGTGTTGGAGATGAAGCAATTGAAGCGGAGCAGCATTGCTGATTAAGAAATCGAGTAAATACGCTGACTCTATCGATAAGGCTTTCCGAAAGCAATGGAAATAAACCTTGTACGAGATTACCTTGACGGACATGGCATGAAGTGAGCACTTGGCAGAGATTCCAATTGTTGTAAATGCGCAAATCACTGACTGCCTTGAGCCAAAAATGTTCGGAACTGCTCTCTACTGTTGCCATGGGTCACGGCTAGTGTTAGAGTTCCCAAAGGTGTCATATGTGAATCACAGTGCCTAAAACACGTTCTTTGCTTTGGTTTTGAGTCTGACTTTTTGTAGATGCAATCCTTGAGCCAGTATACCGCAATATCCAGACCGTTTTCCGATCTGAAAATGCCACATATAGGGGAGACGGGCGTTAGGAACGATTTTGGGTAATCGATTTGCCGCACGCGGCTGTCGCGGACCACTCATTCGCCGTTTTTACAGCTCTAGTGTTCTTCATACAGCTCAATCGATATGCGATCATTATTTTATACATAATTCTGCTATTAGTACTTTTGTTCTTGTATTTCTTACCTACTGTTGCATCCTGTTAGATTCCTTCGCGCGCGATGCCCCTCTCACCGCGACGCGGCCATTTCGTTCCTAACGCACCACACCCCCACATATGGTATATAGGAAAGCCGCAGATCTAACTATTGAAAAACCATTTGACTATACCAAGCACCCACGTCCAACTCGCTCTATCAAAAATATACGTGCCCTGCACCGTATCAGCACTTCCACTGGAAACATACTGAAGGCGCTACATGTAACCCACTACCAGGGTGTGTATGCAACGTGGAACGTTCAGCTGTTAATAAATAGGTAGTAAGCGTAAAAAAGGAATCCGGGATAGGGAAGGAAACCTTTTTAAGTTGAAAAGCGGAAGTGTTGATGTACCAGAGTAGCGCATCATTGGCGAAGAAAGCGAGAAAATCCGCCTACTTCGCAAAAAATAAGGCGCTCTGAAACTCGTAGGAATAGAAGTTGTGCGAGATTACCACTATGGAAATGGCATGGAAGGAATATTCCAACGAGATTACAGTTGTTGCAACTGCCAATTGCGCAAAGAGCTTACTACATCAAGACAAAATAGTTTAAAACTGCCTTCCACTGTCATCATGTGTCACTGCAAGCTGTTTGAATTTCCAAGACGGAAGTCTCCTGAGATAGTGCAGCTTCTATAACGCCGTTGAAACTCGTCTGCTATGAGTGTGGCATTCAACCGATACTATCTGAGCCCTTATAACGACCTATCGAGACCTTTACCCATCTGACAGTTCCACTTAGGGTATACTGTAGCGCCGCAAACTCAGATATACTACTCAGGAAACATTTCCACCGTGAAGTGTGTTTTTAACAGTTAAGAAGAGTGAGGACCTGTGACCCATTCTGGTAAATAATTCCACCCATCGTTTTCTGACCTACAGCATAACAACTTTCTGGTTGTGTCCGAGTCTTTTCCAAAAGCAAAGGAGACAGCTGACAGCTGGTTATTGTCTCTTAGCCCCGTAGACTTTACGATCACTAAAAAATGAAAGTGTAAACTATTGGTTGTGGACGACTACGCTTCGTGAGGAACGTTAAGTCACGATGGTTGGAACCCAAAAGCTTGAAGATAAATGTGCCCCTTCATCTTACTCTTTACCACTGATGTACTAACTATTGAGTTTGTTCTTGCCGTATATTGTTCTGTTCATGTCCATACATTCTCTACTGTAACCCCTTAAACACATAAGCAACCACGAAGCAACCTTGGCCTACACGCAAAGTGTCCGAAGTACAGTCTCGGATGCCTTCTTTAGTGCTTAAAAACACATGTAAATTGAAGGAAGGGCAGCGTTTCGTTTAATTTCAAGGGTTTCGTGCAGTAAAATGAGACTCTCTCTCATTTTCATGGTACAGAATTGGGAACTAGGTTTTTCATTTCTAGACCGTTAACCAGTTTCAGTAGTTCAGTGTGTCATCAGCTCGTTTAGGCAGAACCTACACTGACTAGACGCCCTCTTCATGGTTCTGACTCGGCTGTGTCGAATCAAATCAGATTTCTGCTATTCACAGAAGGACCGCGTGAAACCATAGTTTATATAGTAAATAGTGCCGTTCGAAGGGGATTCGTAATTTAAAAACGAAATAAGAATGTGGCTTTTCACACGAAAGCCCACTCGCTTACCACAATTCCTCCTGGACATGTTTTCCGTCACTTTCCTGATTTTGTTCACCATCTTGGTCGACAACTTACTTTGTTGAAAGTTCCTTAAATTAAGTGGGCACTGGAGAAAAGCGGTCGAAGGTTAGTCTTCCACTGTACACTTTATTCGATAATAGCTTTCTGGGGGTCATCGCACTGCATTCCACTTTTTTTCTTCTGAATGTATTAAGGTGATTTGCAAACTCTCTTGCGCTACTATAAATACAAAAGAAAGTATGCAATCACGAGGCGAAATGTCGATTTCAAAGTGAACAGGCCCAAGCTCGCAACGTGGATCTTTCAGGAGTGGGGAATGTGTGAGCGGGAAAAACGACAAAGGAGGCATTGGAGTGATGCTATTTGATTTTCTTAGGTATCGGATGCAGTCTCATTTTTTAGAGACTAGAAGGAGTGGGAAAACACATTCCGTTCAAATTCGAATGCTCCCTACAATGACCTGTTGAAACTCCATTAATTGGGGACGATACCCAGGAAGAAATGACGTCTGGGTGCCCGCCCCTTACAAAAATTAGTAATAAATCGGCCAGAAGGAACGAAAGTTATGTTGGTTTGTTGAGATCTTTTTTGTGGGTGAGCTGCAGTGTCTCGTTGTGTTACTGCGCTCCTTCATCCATTGTCGGCTTTTTTTTGTAACTTTCTAATGCAAGCAGGCTCATGAATCTTAGAATTTGAAAGCCACGACGCCTATACATCTCATAGTAAAACCAAAGGCAGCTCCAAATGATCCAAACTCAGTCCTACATAATTATTGAGGGCAGCATCTCAAGAAAATTTTCCAGCAAGGATACTATCGTGTTTCAAAAAAAAAATCTATCGCTCCGGTTCTTTTCTGCTTTCGGGTTGATCATAGCATTGCATCCTAGAGTAACGGTAGTCTAAGACTAGGTTGAGCTTAGCTTTTTAGCAGATTTTTCAGGAATTTATATTACCACGTAAATTTCTACATCTCACCCAAATCATATTTCTTGTACCGCATTTCTTTCAAAAAGTTCACATTAAATGTTGGCTCTCTTCCGTAAATAATAGCAAAGCTTTAATCCACTCAAAAAGGCAGATTTTTTGGTTGTTTCTCAGAATCATAAAAGAGGCAAGTTTCCCTGGACTCTTCCGTGAATAGAAACACATCAATGTGCTGCTTAGCAAACAACGACCGATTTGGCGAAGGGAATAAAGGATGAGCAAAGATCGGTTCCATTTCTTCTCCATAGTCTTCCTGGAGCTTGTTTCTCAAAAACTCTACACCTCTCATTTATGGACCTAGAATCAGAGAATGCCTTTATTTAGCAAATACCTGATCGATTAGACCAACAAAGCTTTTTAAAAGTAGCCATGGTACCGCTTCCCGACTGCTTTGTTTTCGTATTGTCAGTAGGACCGAATTATAAAGAATGCAGGCTGTCTTGTTGCATGCTGGTTTGCTCTAGATTTTTATATTTTTATTTATTTTCATTTCCGTGAATATGATATCTCTGCTCATGTGACCGCCTAATAGTTGTACTCGTCCAGTGATTTGTGACCCTTCAAAAAAAAAAATGCCTTCTGGAAAAAACCTATACATATGCAGTCTGTCTCATAAGCCTAGTCTGTAACTGAAGAGAAGGGCGCGTTCTCGTCCTGTGCGGAAGCGCTAAAATGCGGCGGAAGTTTTTGGTTTCATTGTTGCACGACCCCAGAGTACAGCGAGGTGTCGTAATTTCAATTTTATAGGCCACAAAAGTCCAACAGGTAGAGAAGACACTACCCACGCCTCCGATTTGGTAAACCGAAGGTGATATCATGAGCATCCTGTTGTGTTAGCACTTACAAGTAAGAAGTGCACTTTCAGCAAAACACTACTCATTTATGTGCATTGGGAATCCTCACGTACTTATATAGAGCACGTTTTCAGTAGTCTTTGGAATCCCTTCGTCCTCGCACCACACCCTCCCCCCTTCCTCCTTTATTGATAAAGAATTGATGAAGAGTATTGAACTAGTTGTTTCTTTGAATAAACTCCCTTCACCTCGAGGGTACTGACCTTCCGGAATCAGTGGAGCACAAGTTGATGGAAACACGTAATAATACCGTTGACGTAATACCTCTAGCTGGCGGAGGCGGCTTCATACTAGTAGTTGGTATGATCGAAATTCCCGAGTGAGCTATTATAAACGATTTCTTGGCAGAGAGTGCGACTCACCTTTTTCTGTGAGTCTTATTGAATACTACTTTTCTCTTGCACTTTCATTAAGACAGGTCGTGATCGCTCTGAGTCATAGGGGGCAGGTTATTTTTAGGTCGAACATTGACGACTTTGTTATCCTCTCTTGTAGTCGCGTAAATAGCAAAGCGATTCAACTGATTCTTTGCAGACGCCAATAAAAATCCAATGTGAATCACTATTCCGTAAAACAGTAGGTGACTAGGAACAGGCGTTTTTGTAGAGGTCGTAGGCAGAGGAGGAAGTTCACTTGCAAGGCAGTTCATTTCGCCACTTCGGCCTCTGCTGACTGAAGCAATTGGAGGGCAACCCTCTGCTTTACTCCTCCTCTTCTTGAATTCTATTATACTTGAAGCAGCCTACAAGTTTTCATCGAAACGGCAATGATCGCTGCAGCTCCCTTGTTGTCCCACGTTTGACCAATTCAAATGTCATAGAACGCTACCTGCGGGGCGCCTACGGTCAGGTTTTGGCTATCTCTTATGTATGCGCGACAAGCCCTGATCCCCACTCGCCGAGGAAACAACTAGGGATTAGTAGTGTGAATTCAGTGGTAATCGAACTAGGGAGAGCACCAATGAAGGGAATAAAAGTTTCTCCCTCTCTCTGCTGGCCACTTTTTCAATTTTCTTCCAGACCATTAACAAATCTGTGACCTATCCTGGTTCTTATAATGTTCGGAAAAAATTCAGCCAGTGGCTCAGCCAACGATGAGCCTGAGTAGTTTTCCATGTATTTAGACGAAATGTCAATCATTGACATCAAGCGCTCCGATGAATGGTAGAGCAGATTTTCTGACAATATGGCTTCCGTAGCGTACGTAGCTTCACGCCGTCACCAATTCGGGTTTAGTTATGTACAGGCTATTACTTCTTTCTATCTGAGTTTTCTTGTAATTCGTTTTGACCATTCATCCTCTCCACACGAAGCAACATCGTCATGGCCCTTGAAGGGAGTATGTCCTTATTATGGTGTTACAAACCGCTATGATAATAAAAGCCATATCGGGAAGTAATCTGGAAGATCACCGTGAAGGAGGTCTCAAAAGCAAACGTATGTGCTCGATATAAGACTTACTCAAGCTTCTTAATTTTTTTAAAGGTAATTTCTATATATCAGCGTCTGGTCGCTAACTGCTTGCATAGCCACTGCACAGATAAGCGAAATTGTCTCAACTCACCTTCTGGAACGCTGGCTCGAGTTGAGCTCCTTGCTCGTCCAGACCTGACTATCTGTAAGAGGAAAAAAATTTCAAAAATGGTATAGTTGCTAAGAATTCTTCCATCCCCGTAGACACTTCAATACAGTCATCCAACGTAGTAAAGGCGGGACAGTGAAAAGTAGAGCCTCAATCAATCGCCTAAACGAGACATAAATTTATGGATGGCATTCGAGCGACCTTGTCTAAGTATCCGCGTGATTTTGCGTGGAAATGAAATGCATGGCTTATGCCAGAAACTTTCGACAACACCGAGCCTGATCTTTTGTTAAGCGAAATGCAGGGATGAATAGACAATTATCAAGCGATAATTTAGAACGAAAAGTCCCTTCCAATCGTGTGAATGTGTGTTTCAAGGTTCTTCAAATTGGAAGGGTCCCACGAATTGTTCGAAATAGTCTAGTATCGTGTTGCCGCTTTTGTATTCCCTACTCCGCATCGGGTTGCAGGTGGGTGCCGACAGAGGGAAATCGCTCTTTCGAATGGCCCAAATGTCCAACTTTCCCTCCCCTCCCCCTTTCCTTTGAAAGGTTCAGGATCTCCTTACGATTTCCGCCATCCACTTCCATCCTTCTCTTTATGACTTCACAGCTTTTCCGCATTTTGTGCCAAAGACCAGGAAGAAAGAAAAAACAACTTATCTCCTCTTAAAAAAACATTGTTTGAATCGATATTCTTCTAGATTTTCTTGTTCGCAGCAGTAAGCACTGAACCCTACTTACCCCCACCCCCTCCCCCTAGTCGAGGAACCTTCGAAGTATGCTTAACCCGGGATACAAAGTGTAATTTTGAGCAATCGTGGAACTCGTTCGATCGACCGGCACGATGGTCGTCCATCGTCCCTGTTCCCTCACCGCTGGCTCTCTTTCTCTCCTGTTCTGTTCATTTCCTGTTTTGGTGCGTCGCGTGTGTGGTGGTGGTATTTGCCCGACCTTCGCCTTTTCCACCACAATCGCATGTTTCCATGTGGGTCCGTGGTTACGAAATATTCCTAATTACCCGATGTCCCATCGAATATATTGGCTCATAAATTTATAAAATTACTTTGTAAAGAGTTGTTTCACTTCGCGCTACTCGACTTGGCGAACCAATATTCTTTACTTTCCTGATGTACGATATCGAAAATCTTTGATTGTTGATGTATCTTTATTTTTCTAATCAATTACTAACAGTTTCTGCCACGTAACATCACACCGACATTGGTTCTACAGGATGTTCTTGAGAAAATCATTCGTCATAATGAGTACGAACCCTTTTACTCTTTGGCAGAAGAAATCGGAATGGTGTACCTTTTGGAGGTTCCGTACTGTTCCTGACTTGTACTATTGTTAACAACGGTTAGCTGTTCGTGAACAACTTTGTCATCTAAACTTCTCCATTCAAACGCCATCGTGGAATTGCTGTATCCCACAAGCCGCCTGATCGAACCATCCAACAAAGGAATGTGGTCTCTGGGCTGGGCATGGTTGTAACTCTGGAAAAACCGCCTCGCGACTTACGTCTGGTGTTCTTTTGTCAAAGTCGAATAAACGAGCAAGAACCTCCTGGCTGTTTCGATTACTAATAACGAATCTATCGAGCAAGTCGTTAACCCCGTTCCCTTCACCGTCTTCAAAACTTGAGGATAACGTCTCGGATTACCTCTAAGATTCTCTGCAGAAGAAGGAGTGTAGGCGCTATCTAAGGGCTGTTATGAAGGAGTACCCCAATTTCTTTGCCTCATTACCAAATATAGCAAACCGTAAGCGTCAGCTGAAGATACGTCGGACATAGACGAGAAGGTTACCCTTTTAGGTTAGATGAACTAGCTGATTAAAGATCTCTTAAGAAACCATTTTGACCAAAGCTACCTATTGTCCCGTGCAACTACGATGTTCTGCTCCTCTTTTCTTTTCTTGGGTTCGCGTTGATTCAAGTGTAAAAAACATATTTTATAGATTTTCCTTTACTATAAGTTTATCCATCAATTTTAATACACGCATTCACCAACGATGGGTAGAGGGGGGCATTTATGGTAGGCTGCACTACAGTTCAACTGGAAGAAGTGCATGAGACTTTGGCTATGATGAAGAAACAACCCTTTTTGCGCTATCCTTCCATAATAGCTTTCCTTGTGACATTTGAAGCACCACTGACGGTAGCATGATGGACCCGCGACTCCCAAAAATAGCACGAGGAACTCCATCTGGTCGAAAAACGGCATAGATATGGCGTGACAAGGGCAGGAAAACTGGCTTAGCCGACGTTCTCACGGCGTTGTAAAGGCTGTAGTGGTTGCACTAGGACGCATATGTTGCACGTAGGCAACTACTGTAGCAAGCTGTACGTAATGGCGCACACATTTGGACAACTCGTCCAAATATCTCTCTCATGTAACCTTTGTCTCATATTTTCGTACAATCCCTTATTTTACTAGTGACTTGAAGGCTTATGTTTCTGTATGTACGCCGATTTTAGCGTTTCTTCCACCATTTCTACATGGCTCTGGATCGGGGGACGGTACATTCGTGCGATTCGGACTGCGCACGACAAATTGCGCGGCGAAATTCATAACGATTTT